>OMNW01024758.1:0-15097 GCA_900303245.1 Selene dorsalis
TCTCTCCTTTTCCCATTATCATTATTATTGTTATTATTATTGTTGTTGTTTTCTTGCATGTGCCTCCTTGTTCTATGCTGTTCACCGTTTGTAAATTGACAAAATGTGCAATAAACATATGTTTAAAAAAAAAAAAAAGAATGAGACTAAAACTGTCTAGCTACACACTAATCCAAAATGGCGCCCATGAAAAAGTCCGCACTTCACTAGTTGTGTGTTTTAATGCTGATTGTTTCATGAATCTGAGGTGGGACATGGAATCAGGGTCATCTAGGGGAAAGTTGCAAGTACTTCTCTCTAAGTGTAGCAGAAAGGGTGGTCCTCACTTCATCTGCACACTTACCTGGAGCTCACTATGTGTGTGTGTGTGTGTGTGTGTGTGTGTGCATTCATGTTCAAGGCTATCCATAGTATATGGGTAAATCTGGGTGCATTTTCGCATAAATAAACTCGATAACCTCATTGGTAACTAATCAAAAATGTCATCATATTTAACCAAATTCTGATTAAGTTTAGAAGTAATGAAGAACATCTTTCTTCCTCTTTCCATCCTTCTCTCCTGTCTCTGTTCTCCTGTACTGATGTGAGCCTGCACCCACTGCTGCTAGAGGGGGGAGAGGCGTCTTGTCTCAGTCAGCACTGGTTTACAAGATAACTAAGATAAGGCAACAAATATACAGTTATTTGTCACCTTCTAGCTGCTGAGTTTGTAACTGTGAAGAGACAGAGCACATTAAAACATTACATTCTACATGGTCACATTGATGCAGGTTGAACAGGTTTGTTATGGTTTGTTACGCCTTCGTCAAACTAACAGTAGCTATGAATGTGGTTAATGTCACCCTGGGTGATCTTCAGGTTATCTGTTTCACTTTACTGCTCTGCAGAGATTCTGCAGCATAGATGCAGAGTTGGTGGAAAATAGGCATTTCTTTTTCGAACTGACCCACAGAGATCCTCTCTCAAAAACAAACAGATCTGCTAAAACTGTAAAACAACAATAACACAGTTTTAGGTTTAAAAGCTGTGTTTCCCTGGCCTTGTTCACAGTGGCACTCCAAATCGGATTATTATCATAGCCAGATTGTATCTAGTGTGATTTTCAGAACAGCCAAGGAACCACAAGATCTGATTTTTACAAATCTGATTTAAGCCTCATAGAGAAGTGGTTTCAAATGCTTGGATTTGTACAGATCCAATTCAGTCTGAATGTCTTGGTTGCTCAAATAAGATTTCAAAGCTTCACTCGCAGTGCAACATGAACAACAACAACAATGTAGCTCCGAAGAGAGGGAAGTTAATACAAGGTGCATTAAACGACCGACACCTGTGTCAATGTGGATAACACAGATGCAATATGGACACACGCAGGTTCTGGATCCCATCACTTCCAATATGTAATGTGGAGTGTCACACAGTAAAATCAGATTCTAATCAGATTTACAAAAAAAATTGGATTTGGGCTGCAGTCTCAACAAGGCCCTTGATGAGGGTGCAGGTTTGCTGCATCCCACCACCAAGCTTCTATCTCTTGTACTGAATGGGGCAAATCCTGCATGTACAACTTACACCAAGGGTCAATGGACAAATAAAGTATGTGCCACATCAGAAATACATGACTTGTTTTGTATGGCAACGTAGAGCTCTTTGGGAGGGTGTGGCAGCACTCTTGAAGACCTATCCGACCAGTCGCAACTGATGGGAATGACCGTGGTAAACTACAATGCATGGTAGCAACTTCATGGATGTTGACATCAAGTGGCAGCATTCAGAAGCATTCATGATGCCAAGGGTTTGTCAGTTCCTAGTGTTGTAGTTGAAAAGCTTTTCAGGTCAGATCATCATGAGGACACATGCAAATGTTTTCAGGTTGTCTGTCCCTATGTATGCATGTCCATCCAATATTTCAGTATCTAACAGATAAACTGATTAGATGGTGGTTAAAGGTCAAAGGTCATGGTCACAGTGACCTCACAAAACACTTTTAGCCATTACTGTTTACTCCAAACAGCAATTAGGTAAGACATGAATTATTTCACACTGACTCTGAAACAGGTCTGAAATACGAGATGAAGAAAAAGAGAAGAAAAGTCTGAGTGGAGAAGCCAGACTACAACAAGGTGGCAACACTACGTTTAAATAAATGAACATTAACAGCAATCATTACTTGTGGTCTAACATGCAACATTAAGCATAACTGCACTACAACCAAACTGTAATCAAAGCCTTGGTGCAATATTCTTTTAACAGAGAGCATTTCCCTTTCAGGCCTCACTGCAACATTAGCATTTTCTGAAATAGCTCAGAATCATGTTGGACCAGAGCCTGTGTGTTGGAGGACCAAGCAGGATGTTGTGTTGTGATCACCCATGTGGAGACGGGGGTGTATGTATCCGTGCTATCTGGTGGATGTGTGCAATTTGCTGGCATATTGTGGACAAGTAGATGAGTCATTAGCTTCTGTAGAGAAAACCCCCTCAGTGATTGGCTCGTGAGCTGTGTGATGTTGGAGGTTCTCCATGTCCTGTTTTTTCGTATTTTGGGGGGGCTCTCACTATGAGCTTCATCATGCTTCATAATCAACTGATCTGGGCTTGTAGGTTGTCTTAGGTTGTGTTCCTCATCAGAGACCTTCTTTTGAGTTTGTCCTTAGCCGACCCCTTAATTTTGGTCTGATCCAGGGTGAGAAATTAGCAGTCGAAATAGGATACTGGCAAAGAACTCAGACACAAAATAATAATTTACAATTGATTGGCAGATAAGGAAAACTGAATTCAATAACAGAAGAAACAGGTCAGTGGCAATTAAAAACTTAGACAAGAGAAGAGAAGATGAAGAACAGTCAAGTTACAGTACAGGAAAACTGGTTCCTGAATTGTGTTTGTCAATGGCCAGAAGTGTTTTTACAGAACATTTTAATGTCACAGTGGAGTTAACCTTTGATGTTCTGGATATAAAATATTACCACTTTCACTAACCCTTTTAATTGTATCATAGAGAATTCATTTGTGAGTTGTGGCCAAAAACGTGTTTTAGGAGTTCACAGAGTGACAGAAGAAGATGATATGGTGGTATGGTCCTTCAGCCCTAGTGAATGTTTGTACCTAATTTGAAGGAGTACATACAAGGCATTAGGGTTGTCATGAGAACTGATGCTTGGGTTGATGCAAACGCAAAAAGTACACCTGTGCCATGAGTAACAGATATGTTGTGAGTCTGTGCCGAGGAGGAGCACCACAGAAGAATGCCTTTTGCTAACTACCAAAAAAATGGTTTCTTGTTGTTGAAGTTGTTGAAGCAGAGTGGAGTTTAAATACTTGATGTGAATGTGTTTTAATGAAGTTGTGAATTTAGAGGAACATGGGTTCTGTTTTGTTGTTGGGTTTTATTGTGGGATCGATGAGTATCGAGAATCGTGAAAACTCACTGGTTTTGGTATCGACTACTGGAATTCTGGTATGGTGTCAGGCTTACAAGGCATTATTAATATACAGTATCATATCCATGAGACCAGGATGGATAGATGAACAACCCTGAAACAGTGACAGCTGAAGGGATGGCTATGGTCTGGTGTGATGACGTAAATTCTATGTTGGAACTTTTATTCAATATCTCAAGTGTTGACTCTGACAGAACGACTAGTTCACTGACCCCCTGCAATCTGGCAAAGAGTTAATGGGTTTTTCACACGCGTGATACAGTCATGATTGTTAAAGATATTTGTTAATTTGACTGGTTTTCACAGTTTATTCACAAAGTGTGGGCGCAGACTGTTGTTCGCCTCCGTTCTCCCTCTCCAGCCACAGCAGAGTGTGACGCTGTCCGTGGTGCTGAAGTAATAGACAGGTTCATACAAACTCCTTATCTGATATTCAATCAATGTCTTTAGCAAATGTCTAGCTCTTTCAGGTCATTCTAGAAGCCACAATGTAGCCATATTCAGAGTGACTGAAGAAGGAACGTGGCTGTTGTTACATGTTTCTTTGTGATCTCTGATTTCCCCTATTAGAGCAATGTGTTGAAATGTATCTTGTGTTGCCTAACATCACTAATCAGTCCGGGAAAAAAAATGTTTTTTTTATTGTTGCAGGCAAAAATCCTTCATTATGCAGCAGGTTTGCTTAAAAAATGTGATTTGAGGAAAACACAAAAAAAAAAAACTTTCTGGGTCAAAAAAGTGCTAAAGCTTTTACAAAATGAAAAAGCGAGGTATCTTTGAAAAAATGCGACAGCCTGCATGATATGCAGACTTTGGGTGATTATACTGAATTATGTGATCGCATAATCATGTTTTTTCTGGAGATACTGCTTAATATAACTATGTTTCTGCCTGTGATGACCATGGGGTGAAACCTTCTGCATGGAAAAATGTGTATTTTATGTCAGACTTTCACATGGGGAAAGGCTTCAAGGACGAGGAGTGCCTTATCATTGGACAGTATCTCAGAGAAACTCCCAACAGGACTTCTCTGATAAAGTGTCCCTTATCTTTAGGGATGGTCATCTTATATAATCAGGGTCGTCTCGTACTCAGGTCAAAATGGTGTTTCAGCCTGGACCTCGGTCGTAGACTGACTGAGGCTGAGTGGCTCAAAGAACATTAAAATGAAGTTAAATTCTTCCACAGCAGTGAAAAAAGTCAAACATTCCCTTCACCTTGCGTCTGACGGCCACTCTCTGGTTATCTCTGATGGAGACGACACTCACTGCATGACTTTGAAAAAAGCTGATCCGTGGTACTGCGGTCTCTCTGCTCTTTGTTTGGCTGCCAGCTGATAAGATTTCACTGATATTATGATCCTGCACAAAATTACAATACTGTACTGTAACAACAGAACGTCTTCAGATACTAAAAGACAAGGTGAGCTGTGTGCTGTATGGAAAAAAGACAATTAGAAAAAACAAAGAAAAGGAAGTGAGTGAAAGCGACTGATACAGGAGCGGAGGAGGGTGAGTAAAAAAAAAAAAAGTGAGAGTGAATAGAGAACAAGTGCTTCCTTCTCTAATTCCACACACCATTAAATTGTAATTTCAATGCTTGATATATTTATGCATTAAAACATTACGGCTGCCTACCCAACCAATTACTATGCAGACTGAGCTTGTGCTGTCCACTGTCTCGTAGGCAGTGTGTGGAAAGATCATATGCATGAAATACACACACAACACCACTCCACACCAGGTGAGGGGGGTGTGGTGTGTGTGTGTTTGGAAGGTGTGACAAAATTTGGTGCTGGGATATTCACCTGACAAAGTTCTGCACTTTGCATGCAAATTGTAGACAAAGTATTTTCCATTCTATTCTACACTGTTTGTTCTCTCCATCGCACACATTATTCCCCGGGTGGTGTCACAATGTTCTGATGATGTTCTAACCTGTCGTGCTTATCTAAAAGGATTTTCAAAGATATAACAATTATTCTCTTCACTGGGTCTGTCATTTTATGTGTGGTCACCCCCAGTGGATCAGTCCGAGGCTGAATTTCTTTTCCCGTCCAACCAAGGACCTGGTGTACAGAGAGGAGAACCCTACAGGATGCTGGACTCAGAACAGATTTTTTTTCTCCTCCATGTGTCAGTAACTGCTGCTTCATAATGGTACATGTCTGCTTTCATAACGATGCCGACAGTAGACATGATAACATTAGCTAACTCGGTGTTACCCTTGTTATGGATGTTGTTATTAATAGCTGGCTAGCTGTCAGCACTGCTGAGGAGCATATCACGGCAGTGCTAATATGGGTTAGTGACTGGGGTTAGATTGTTTCTGCTGGGTCACTATTCAGTGAAGTGTCCGGTGTGTATAGTGGACACTTTGAATGGGCTTCATAATGTCTTGACAGATAGCTGATGAAGCATTTGTTTGGTCTGAGCTTCTGGTGGCGCCCTGCAAAATCTAGTGTCAGTGATGATTATTTACATGACCTTTAAACTGGAGGATGTGAGGCTGATGGAGACGGACGTGAAAACACATTCCATGGTCTGCAGAAATACTGATGTCTATAAAATCTCTAATCTGTAATTGTAGGTTACAGTAAATAAAATATGTTCAGTCAGAGTGATGTTGCTCTTGCCTGGTATTTTTGATTTCTTCCAGAGATCAGATTCAATGAGATTCAGTCGGGTGTGTGTTTGTGTGTGTGTGTGTGTGTGTGCACGAACGAGCAAGTGAGCGTGAGAGAGTGAGTGTGCTTTCAGTTCATGTCACACAATCCATCACTGGCAGCTCTTCTTGCGGGTGGATCACTGCGGGTTACGGTTGCACTCCCTAAGCATTGTGGGAGCTTGATGTATGTGCTGTCGACTGGCAGTTAATGAAACAGCACCTACAGCAGCCGGCCTCCTCTTCCTCTGCTGCTCCCTCTCTCTGCTCCTCTGTCTTCCTGCTATCTCTTCCTCTGTTTATGTGAAATACAACTACACACAAAAAGGACTTTGAGTATATGATGATTACCTGATCTGATATAAAACTGACTAGGGCAAAAAAAAAAGAAAAAAAAATCACAATTCACAGTTATGTCAACACTGGCTCCAGTTTCTATATAATTATCACCTAATTACAGAGATCCATCTGCTCTGTCAGTTCCTTTGAAGGAATAATTCCAATGAGACCATGAAATAATGAAACTGGTTGAAATAAAAATCACCATGATGATGTATATTACAGAAATAATAATGATATAATATAATAGTTTTAATCAAAAACTAAAAACAACCAGGCTTATGTTTGCATTTTGTTTTATCGTCCCAAACATTTTCTTCAAATCTCAAACTACAGCAGTCTGTGATTCTAATCATGGGAACAGTAGCTCTATATAACAGCCTATTAATGCAATCATATTCAAATGATGCTGAATTTTGCTCTGATTTTTAAAGTGAAACTGCTTAATATGTTTAGGCCATTTGTCCATTTGCAATGGAGAGGAGGACACCACCACATCTGGTTCATCAGTTATCAATTAGGAAGCCTGGTTTATTTCCTCAATTACTCACACTGAAGGAATCCAAGCATACAGTAATGGTGCTGAAGACAACAACTCCCATGATTCATACCAATATTACCCAACACCATCTTGTTATTGTTTTGATTGAGAGACCCCTAGAGGCAGAGGTTACCGACAGTGAGCTTAACTGGATATTGGTGGAAAAGTAACTGACAAAGTTCCCTCTCATGACCATATCGTGTTGAAATGTAAATAATTAGAATTTATTGTATAAAAGATGTCTGTGTGGGAAACATTATGAAAACCACACTGCATCAGTCACATTAGTCTCTGCTTCACAACCATTGTGTTTCTTGGTGGTTGCATAACTCATTGTCATAGGCCTGGGCCAGTTACCGGTATATCATGGTACGAAAAAGTCACAGTTTCAAAACCACTAAAATTGTCCGTCGTATTGTTCCTGCAATATCAGCTGTTTTGACTATCAAGTGTGGCGCTGTAACGCTGCCACAGAAACACACCAACAACAGAGAAGAAGACGTGGAAAGCTTGTGCGTTGTATTCAAACTCCAAACATTATCGACCAAATGTTGACCGATGACGATTTAACAGGCGCGTTTCAGGCGCTGCATCCGAGGGACTCAACAGTGGTCAGCTGTTGTTGTTGTTGTTACGTAACGTCTCTGTAAGTATATCAGAGTTCCCTGTTTCAAAAGCCTCATGTGCCTGAAAGTGAACCGCAACTCCACTCTGCTTCATTGTGAAGGATATGTGGTCTAGGGGTATGATTCTTGCTTCGGGTGCAAGAGGTCCCAGGTTCGAACCCTGGATCAGGTCACTGTTTGGATAGATAGGGTGGAGGTGATGGGCGAATGTGTTAAAAGCAGAAGAAACATCTGTAGGTATGGTGAAGCAGACCGACAAAACCATCAGCTTGACTGTGTTGTCAGGATGCTAAAACCTCACAGACATAAACGAGTGACCAAGAAGAATCCAAACAAAACGCTTAATATGTTTGGAGCTGAAATATGATGTTAGTGAGAACACTAATTTGAGGTTCTGAGATGAATCCCAACTTCCTGTGGCTTGTTGGTCTAGGGGTATGAATCTCGCTTTGGGTGTGAGAGGTCCTGGGCTCAAATCCCGGACAAGCCCAATGTTTAGGATAGTAAAGTCCGATGTAACACCTCGTCCACTAACCATAAAGTTTAGAACAGAGATAAACACAAAACCAAACATTATGAATCTTAATGTCGTGTCTTCATCTCTCTGTGATGAAGCTGTCTCGGGTCTCAGCTGACTTGCCACACCACAGTCTACTGATACTCCCTGTAGCCACTCCACCCTCATCTAGAGGTGTGAAACGCACTCTTCCGTAGAAAAATCAACAGCAAAACCACTGATGCCTTCACAAAGAACCAGCTTTTTGGAGGCAGTGAAATCAGACCTTTCACCCTGCCAGTGTTTAGCCACATTAAACCCTTTTTTGGATGTGTTTTGGTGGTTTACTGTGCAAAATATTTAGTTTGAAGCATCCAGAGGCCTGAAGGAAGGATGAGAAAAGAAGGTTGGTTGTGCTTTTCCTCCCTGTGCACAACCTTTCCCACTAATTAATTATGGGCCTATGAGGCAGGCTGAGGGTTGGGAGGCTGGGGCTTGTCAACTAATGGGTTGCCAGGGTATAGTCTGTTTACTCCACCTGCCCTACAGCTCCTTCCTCCTCCTCCCTTTGCCCCCCTGAGACCAGCAGATATCCACAGACACAGCACAGAGACGGATGGAGGGTCATACTGTAAAGATGAAGATTTGCGGTGGTTCAGCGCTGCAAACAAGAAGGAGAACACATCTGAAGCAAGATTCAAAGAAACATCCAGGAACAAATTAACTGAAGTCATCAGGTAAGAGGAGGTCACACCTTCAACATCATCCTGCATCGCACAACCATTAAAAGTCCAAGTTTCACAGCAACAACCAGAGAGGGGGGGTCTGTTAAACAGTCGGCCCAATGGTAATCCTGAATTGGCCAAGCTTTGGCCCTGAATCGGCCCGGCTATGACCCAGAATTTTAATGACTTTTAAGCCTGAATTGGCCGGCATTAGCCCTCACTTGGCTAAGTTTTAACCCAGAATTAACCTGGTCCAATTAATAAGTCCAGACATGTTTAAATATGTATTTTGATGGTTTTCTTCCTCATTCTCAGTTGTATGTACAGTGGCAGAATAACACTACCTTTCTCTTTCTTCAACAGCATTGATTCATACAGCCAGCGTATTTGAATAAACCTGAATCCTGAATATAAAAACAACCATCAGGGGTTTTATGCTAATGGAGAGGATGAGCACCCAGCCTGTGTCTTATAGCTTCTTTGCAACTGCTACAAATTAACATTTTCAAGTTAATTTTAAATGGATTCCTACTCTGCACCGAGGAGCAGCTGGCTACCGACAGTTACTTGTATAGAGCCTGAGGGTAGAAGCTTCTTCAACTAAACAAAACACCAGAATAACTCACACACAGAAAGCTTATTGTCTACAGGCTTGCACAGGTTTGTGGACTCTGGAGGGCTGAAATGCAAAAGGTCTAGGAGATGTGGAGCACAGGTCAGAGGGCATTCAGCTGAGTCAGTCACTGTAACGTACGACAACAGATGGAAAGAAGTTTCTCCAGGAGATGGTGTTGTCTGGATGGTATTCAGACCTTTTAGTTCTTGAAGCAGCTTCCACTGTAATCAGAGTTTTCTTGGGTTTAGCATCATAACCTTTAGGCACCGGCATTTAAGGAGTATCTTCTCTGCAGATCCTCTCAGGCCCTATCAGAAGCTATTTCTTTACAAACTGACACTCTGCCATTAAGCCTGGATCCGTTCTTCTGGAAGTTTCTCCTCAGGATCTCTGGAGCTCAGAGAGACCATTAGGTTCTTGCTCTCCTCTCTTCTATCTTGGGTCTCCAGTTCCTCAAAGGTCCTGGTTAGACTTCTTTATGTCAGAATGACGGAGACTGCTTCTTAGCAAGCAGAAATCATTTTGAGCCCCAACGCAGTCTAAACTCTGCAGCCTGGTTTTCTGAATTGATCTGCACTGTCAGCTACCACAGGTGGACTCAATCCAGGGGGGGAAACATCTCACAGATGATCCATGAGCTAAAGTTACATGGTAGAATATTCAATGTACATTGATGAAGGAAGAAAAATAGATTTTTATTAATTGATGGACATTATGGGGTAAAGGACTTGTCACCCTAATGTTCACCAACATTTTTCGTCTTTCGTCAACATGTATCGTCTTTGTGTTTGTTGCGTTCATCCAGGTTCACCGCCACCTCACACAGATCGTTAGTCGTTGTCCAAACTTAGGACCATGTGTCTTAACCACAAAATAATGATCTACTATTTTATACCATACACAACTCATCCTGTCCTTAAATGGGAAACGCACTAGACGGTGCACCCACTTTTAATGGGTTATCCAGAACAACATACAGGGACGCTGATCTTGGTATTAAAATTGTAGGAGTCAAAAGCATATAAAAGTTACTTTGTTCTGAGTTTGGGCTGCTTTAAACCTTTAGCATGATAGCTGTAATAATCCTAATGAATAATTTTATCACTGGTCTGCTCCATATCTCTGTCTTCGATGAGACATTCAGACCTTGGAAGAACTGTGCCCCTCTCTCTGCTTCTTATTCTGGTGCTGGTGTGTTGGAAGGGGGGTTGCGTAAGGAATTATTGTGATGGGTACATTCATCAAGCTACTCAGGGGGAAAGCAAAGGAGTGACAGACAAATATATTACAGTGGCGTAGACATCGCAGAGGCTGTGCATAACCAGGTAGGACACCTATTTAAGATGAGGAAGTGCCAGTGCTGTTTGGCAGAACCGTGGCATTTCTGGAGTCTCTCATGCCGTGGGGATGGGGGCAGTTGTTAATTTAGTCCGTGTAGGTAAGTGGGGGATAGACCAGCGTAACATACTCAGTCGGACACATTATAGGATGCCTGGGGTGAGCAGGTCTCTGAGCTTATTCCAAAGCTTCTTTCCTGGATTCAGGTCTGGGCTGGACCACTCCAGAAGGTGGATTTACTAAGATGTTTAGAGTTTAGCTTCAGTCGGTGGACAGACACCCTGACATGATCCTAGAAGAGTGTCAATGAAGATTCTAAGTCATCCAGGTAATAATAATACATTTTATTTCTAATGCTCTTTTTCATCAAAAAGATCTCAGAGTGCTACAAAGTTAAAAGCAGAGAATAAAAACACACAATAAAACTAAATTAATGTCACATATGTTAGTATCAGCAGTCATAGGCCTTTCTGAATAGGAAGGACATTGTAGTCGTTAAGTGCTGAAGTTAGGGTTAGGGTTAGTTAGTCCACTTGACTTCAAATTTAGCACTTAATGATCGTGGAAGAGACCCTGATAAACTGGATAATGTTGGACTGTCTGGGTCCAAAGACATCAGAGGCCATGTCTGTCCATGACAGAACTCCAGTATGCTGTTGGTGTCTGCACAGTGGTTATGGTAAATGTATTTGCATTTATATGTAAGGGCCGTTATGGAGAAATAAACCCCGACAGGATGAATGAACCCCTCGTCAGCGTACCATTCATCTGATCGGGGTTTATTTGCCAGCTCCCTCTACATTATCCCTTACTTAATAGACTTGATTCTACTAGTCACATTTACCCATTCATACAGCGCTTCTATCTTGACCAAAGACACTAAAGTCCCTTAGTTCATTTGCTTTGGTCCGGACCAAATGCAATGTTTATTTTTTTTATTTGGACCAGAATTCGTAAACAAAGCCACACGTCTGCTGAGGTCTTTCAATCATTGGTCAGTAACGTCTGGGGCGGGGGCTAAGTTGAAGTAAAGAATCATGGAGAGCTTGCACACTGCACTTGTCGTTCTGATATTGATCTGCCTCCTGCACAGAACATTTTCACAATAAGAGCATTTAAAGGGGAACTACACCACGCTTCTCTGCTGTTTTGCTAACCCTCCTCTTGTCCATGTGCATTTGTTTTCAGCGAAGCCGACGAGAAAACGATGCATGGAGTGGTGGATAGCATTTTTTATCATATACACGTTACGACCTGTATATTTGTGTAGTCTTATCTGTCATCAACAAGAGATTACAGGTTACACAGGGCGCGTTTGTGTGAGTTAAAAATCCTGCATAGTTCCCCTTTAATATAACGAAGAAGTTGTGCTGCAAGACGGCTGCCAAGGAGAGGGTGTGTTCATGTGCGCCAAAGGAGGATGCTTTTCGCAACTAGGTCAGATCAAGGTATACAAGGCAGGTGTGAAAACGTCCTGAGACATGTGGGATGGAGGAGCTGAGGAGCAGAGTAGCTGAGGATCGAGCCACTGACCTTCTGGTTAGTGAACAAACCTCCTGACCTACAGCCACCCCAGTGCAGTAATGGTTATACTGTAACGGCTGCAGTAAAGTTGACGTAAATACTACAGAGGTCCTCTGTTTGTATACCTTTAGACATCGGAGAGATCCAGGCTGGATGAACTGTCAGTGCTGTACAAAGTCCAGACTGTTATTGTGAAAGCCTCCTCCAGCAGCAACTCTGTGCCTGGAACATGGAGCTCTTCCCCTCAGTCTCTTCCTCCATCTCTCCCCCATGCCTTCTCTTTCATCTTCCTCCTCAACTTTCTAAGCTGTTAATCACCCTTCTCTCATCCTTTGATTTGTTCTCTGCATCATCACTGGTTGGTTTTGTTGAGTATGTGTGTGTGTGTGTGTGTGTGTGTATGTGTGTACATTTACATGGCAGTTAAAAACAGAAACTCAATTAATTTAAGCCTTTTTAAATAGCCCCGGCCTTAGTTTTACTGTTGTTCCCCGCCTCCCTTTCCTCCTCCTGCTTCGTCAAACAGCACTCATGCTTTGTTCTAATGAGTCCTTTCTCTCTCTCTCTCTCTCTCTCTCTCCCTCTCCGAGATTCTGTTGTCTCTGTTTTCTGCAGCTGTCAGCATCTCAGCAGGGCTCTTCTTCACCAAACACCAGCTAAAACAGGTTTTTCACTTGGTATCTCCAGTATAAGAAACAAGACAATGAGACCCTTGTAGGAGTCTAATTCAATTACCTGGTGAAAACAACACCTATGCTTTTGTGTGTGTGTGTGGGTGGGGTGTGTGTGTGTACGCGCGTTCGCATGAGTGCGCGTGCATGCGTGTGTGCTGTGTGTCATAAAGGCAAGAACCTCACCAGGGCCCTGTTTCAGAAAGCAGGTTTAGTGAAAACTCAGAGTTAGAGGAAACTCTGTGTTTTTGGTTTCACAAAGCCAGTTCAGCTTGACTCTGTGTCAGTTACCATGGCAACATACTCCATGAACCAAACCTGGCAGGTTTTCTTCTCCTAACCCTGACTTTCTTCTCTTTATCTGAAGCCTGCAGACTGAAAGCAGCGGCAGACAGGGTGAGTTCTTTTTGTAGAAGAACCATTTGATAGTGAAGCGTCAGAGGAGGATTATTAGACCTCGATTGGACGTTTTATCATTCCTCTGAGTATTTGTTTGAAAGTTCCCATTTTCTACACCGACAATTTATCTGAATAATATTGTCAGACCTCACATCGCTCATATGACACACGTGGACACGCACACAGTTCAGAGCACATTGCACTTTTTTCTCTCTCTCTCTTTATCTATGTATATATATATATATATACATATAGCCTAGATAGAACATTGGTAATGTGGAGCGTGTGTCCATGGCAACTGTCTGTTGGGCTGTAATAAACATTACTGAAGCATTGCACGTTTGTAGTGTTTCCAGGAATTCATCAGAGAGCACTTTTATAGAATACCAGATATCTATTAACATATAGTTCAATAGTATGACTTTAATAGTACGAAGAGACTCAATGCACTTATCAGTTCATTTCCAGGTGTGACTGCATCCATAGACTAGCTTACACGCACATATCCAGTAAACACACATTTGGAGACTGTCTGTGTAAAGACATGTAGGTGTTGCTTTTAAATAGACAGTATTAAATACTGGCAGGGTTGGGACAGCTGTAGATTTGACTTTTTTGCTGAGAAGATTTAATAACATTTGTTTTATTATACAAAAGCTCCACGTGGGGATCAATAAAGTAATTCTGATTCTGATATAACATATTGAAGGCAGGTTAAACAACATCATGACTGCACCCGGTCATTTGAATATATTTTTATATTTCATCTTCAGTTGCTGCCAAGTTGGTTTTGTGCCTGTTCAGTTTCACCTGCACAAATACACACACACAGAATAAATGTTGATTAAGTGTAACACAACAAGTGGAGATAAAACTTTTTTTGATTAATACTCACGTATTGTTTCGATCAACAATCAGAGCTCACATTGTTTTGCAGCTGCTACAGAATCGATTTTATTTCTTTTTTTGGAATAAGTGCTCATGTTCTGCGTCAGCATTCATAAACATGTCTAACTCCGCTGGTGAGAAGTAGGAGGGGCGAGGCTTCTTTTACTTGTTGCCATGGTGAATGGAATGGTAAAATAAGCCAGACTAGGACATTTAAGCCAGACTTTGAGCTAAGCGAGCTTCGTGGAATGCCCCCCCCAGATGATATATGTTTAAACTTTCCAGGTGTGTAGTTGACACCTGAATAAGTGTGAACACGACGTACCACGCATCTTTTCCCGTCAGTCCAGTCCAGTCTGGAAACATGACACTCTGCCAGTGGTGCAACATTTGGACCAGAGTGAAAACAAACATGTGTGTGTGAACGTGAACCGCATGAGCTGGTCACACCCTTTGTCCGCACCAGTGTGTGTGAGGACACCCAGTTACCGCCGGAGTATGTCGAGTCTAATACCACATGCTGGCCAAGCACACAGCTGATGCAGAAAGCCCTCCTCCCCCCCTTACCAAAAGCAGACCACGCTGGATAGTTTGCAGAGACTCATGGACAACTGCACAACCAATCCACCTCAGAGGTTATTCTGGAGAATATTCTGGATTGTATTTGTCCTTGTTTTTTGATTGTTGCAATAATAAATATACATTTGCATAAAGCAAACATATTTGTCCACTCCCATGTTGATAAGAGTATTAAACACTGAGAAAATACTCCTCTTAGGGTACATTTAGAAGAGAATGATAACTATGCAAATCATGCAATTAATTGATTGA
>OMNW01024759.1:16064-28028 GCA_900303245.1 Selene dorsalis
GCTTGTTGTCCTGGAGCGTCAGATCAGCTGATCGTTCAGCTGATGTGCGTCGGTCCGAGGAGAAAAGAAAAAGAAAACAAAACAAAAACAACAGCAGTCTGGGCTCGTCCCGCGAGTTGAAGACTGTGACCTAGGTTTTAAAGTGGTTGAATTCGAGCGTTTGTAGTGTTGCTCCCTTTCGGCGTCCAGATCGTGGAGAAGCTCTCTACTGTATCTGGTGCACGGGGAAAAAGCGACGACGGAGGGTCGCGGCGATCTTTTATTACCTGAGTGACGTCACCAGGGATCCCCGCTGAGGGTCCCTGGTTTTGGCCAATGTCCGTGTTGAGTTTTCATTTAAACTCAGATTCACACCTAGGTGTGACTCACGAGGTGTGAATCACGGGGTTTGTGGCGCCGTTTTCAAACGGTCAGCCAACTCTGGCTCAGGCTTTTGGAGGGACATGTAGGCCTCTCTATTGTTCTCTTCAGAGCACATGGATAGAGATCCCAACAGTACCTTAAATAAAGCTTCAAATGTTCCATGTCCTGCTGTACTTGTTTCATGACAGCATATCTGCGTTTCTGACAGCAGTATGTTTTACACCGGGCATGGCACCTGGACCAGACAAGCTACTTCTATTATGTTGACTGCAAGAAAAAAACACCGTCTTTTACAGGTTTGTCTACATACAACATTATTACATTTATTTAATCTTTGTTGATAATCTGCACGACAAATCCAATCTTGGAAATTAGGTCTTAGGTGGGAGCCTTGAATGCACTTGCTGTGAACTGTACTAGGCATAGGCCTACCTCTCTCTCTGAATCTTGCAAATCTCTGCTGGTGCCTGCAAGTTAAAACATTGTGTTTAAAATATTGTGTGATGTTTACAATCAAAAACCTTTTTTTTTCCCAATATGGCAGTTATTTTATTAGTCTCACTTAGCTCTCAACATAACGTATCTATCCATGAGATGTGATATTTTATAATACCTTGCTCTCTGCTATCTAGTTAAGATACATACATATCTTAAGTTGACTTTAAATGCCTTATAAATTAGTTGAAAAAGCATTGTTGACGTTACTCTTATTCATTTTTATAAAAGGCGTTGGATGGTAATTTTCCCTAGAGGGAGCATTACACAATAATTTGAAAACTGCACTGTTTGGATTTAATTTGCTTTCCTTTCTTGCCTGTTTTTCAGAGAGGTGTGAATAACGTTTTGTCAGCAATGCGGCAATACCAAGCTCTGTCGGTGACTAATCTAAGGAGTCAGCTACAAACTGTATTCCAGCAACATCAAGGAATTGAACTCAAAAAGGAAGCAATGGCAGTATTTGACCGCATTGAGGATCCATTTGCCTCTGTGGCGACAACATACAGGCAGGACAATGCGATTAAGGGAAATTTCAATTTTGCAGAGTCAGAGGAGGTTTCTGTTGGGTATGCTTCCTGCTTGCAGAAAAAAAAGGGTCCTTTTTGCAATACCCAAATGTTTTCATCACATACCTCTGATAAAAAGTTTAGAACGATTATTGTCCCATCCAAACGTTTTGGAAATGAGGGATCAGTCACAGAAATACAGATGGAGAGTTCTTGAAATCACACCCTTTATGTTCAGCCCAGCCCTCTGCTTTACAGATAATCATTTACTATGATGAAATTTAAATTTGCAACCCACTTGGATCTCATGCTTCCAAGAATAAGTTATCAATGTTTTATTACACATTTGGGAAACATTAATCCAGTGTGAAGTTGATGGAATTTTGGGCAGGTTGTATGAGGACTTGATAATGCCATATGGTGGCGTTAACATTCAAACCGGGAATGGTGAACATGAAATATTTGGAGCATTGGTTTCGATGTGTGGAGACACTTTAGCTCAACATGAGTTTTGTGGATTTAAAGAGGGTGTTGGTTTTGCCTATTGTAAGTGTGAATGTTCATTTGAGGACATGCAAATGTATTTGACGAGGACAACTTTGAGCTCAGGACACTAGAAAGACGTGTTTGGCAGTGTGGAGACATTGAGAAGGCAAATGCTGAGTATTTTAGAAACAGTTTAAAAACTACATATATAATTCTTGAAGGCGTTGCTGCATTAGAAATAAAGTATGTGATAAAACAGTTAGTTCTTTTAGATCAACTAGACTTGGACGTCCTCAATACTGCATTAATTGAAATTCCCTTCTCTCCACTTGATGTCAGAGACAAACCAAGCCCTATATCTTACAGTACATTAGCTTCAAGTGATAATGAGTTGAAGCACTCCTCAGGCCAAATGATTGTTCTACTAAAAATATTGCCATTTCTTATTGATAGAGTTAAAGATAGTGAATACTACAAAATAATTCTTGAACTCATAGAAATTGTTCAAATTTAGTTTGCTCCCGTCATCGCTCTATAGACAATTAGCGAGTTGAAAACACTAATTGAACAGCATTTAAAACATATTAAAATAAAATCTTTTCCCTGATAACAACATTACCTCAAAACAGTGTTATTTGATCCATGCCCCGTCACAAATGAAATTCCTGGGACCAATGGGCCACATGTGGGCCTCAAAATTTTAGAAATGTTTGCAAGTCTTTAACAAGGCATAATCAAATGTATGAATGTTGTCTAAATGTAAGTCATTCTGAACACCAATTTTGTGTGCATGGGGACCAACATCAGAGATACACAACATGCCATATTTGAAAGAAAAAATGAAGGCTTTCCTTGGAAATGATGACATAAACAATGACTGTTAACAGTGTCTGTTAAATGGATTAATCTAAATGGTAATGAATATATACCAGAGAAGACATTAGTTGTGATTGCTGGTAATTCAAGTGGTTTACCTGAATTTGGACTTGTGAGCAATACCTATGCAATTAACTCACCATTATATTGCTTTGAGTTCCAGAAGCATAATACTGTTGCTGGCTTTTTGACATCTGAAAAATTGAACCCACAGTGCATGAAAACGTTTGACTGGAAACAGTACTGTAAACATATACCAGCCAATTCTTGCTAAATACATGTTCAATCTTCCTGAAAAAAAATTGACAATATTTTGGAGTCGTGTTTGATTAAGTTTGGCAAGTACCAGAATTTTATCTCAAAAATGGAATTTTTGAAAAGATTTTGAATTCTGCTCTCATGTGAACAATTGCAGTCAATGTAAGAATGTAATTTTTAAATATCAGTTATTTTACTTATGGAGCACAACACTTATTGTTAAAAACAAATCACCAACACCTCCAAGATGTCAAGATATAATTTATGCATTAACAAATTTTTGACATTTTGACAATTTTTCAAATTTGCCTTGACAACTGTTGCCTGGCTGGTGAATGCCTGAGTCCATTTGTTAAGCCACACACCAGGTCTCACTTCCAGCCAATTAGCTCAGTGAGTTAGAGGATGGTTCTTGGTGTCAGAGGTTGTGAGTTAAAGCCTCAGCTAAAGCAGATTGCACACTATAATGCTGATGTTTTTGTTGTCTCCCTATTTAGTCTCTTGTTACTCAGAATTGCCTAAATTTGTCCAAAATTGCCTGGCCCCGACCACTGCTGCGAGGCAGCTTTAATCTTCTTCTTCTTCCTAGGAAATCCTATTTCCCATCCATGAAAAACCATTGCTGCAAAGCAGTTTTCTTTTTTTTTTCTTGTGTCGTGATTGTTTCTTGTTTTCATATATCAAAATAACTTAAATCTGAATGATAAACAGCAGATCAGCAATCAATTAATAAGAGTCTTTATACTGGTCCCTGCACAGTCCTACTTCAGAAAACACATTCATGCTACATTGTGATTCAGAATGCAGTTGAGTCAAGGATCATTTCAGTTTGGTCAATTTTTTGTCATTTTGTTTTGTTCATGAGCCGAGCAGTTTTCGTCCAGCATGGTTTATTTGTATTATGTTGTATGTTGTATAGACCAGCCTGCTGTCATCTTAATATGTTAGATATTCAGATGGCCTGAGAACATAACAGATGAAAATAAATATAAAAACCTTCAGTTATTCTTGTGTCTTGGTATTGCTTGACAGGATTAATTTTCTTTTTGGACAAAACATTAGACTTATTTCCTTGATAGAAGCCTTTTTACCTTCTTGAAAAATCCTTTTTTGCAGTGTATCATCTTGAGGAAAATAGTAGCTCTCCCCTAATTAGGAGAATGGCTTGTCCAGTTGGGAACTAAAGCTGTGTCCCTGGCTGGGAAAAAGCTGATGGTGTTTGTGTGTGGTTTTATTTCACTTTAATCCTGAGGTTAGTATTTATTGGGACTGAAATTCTGAAGCCCAAAGCGTTCAATCTGTTTAAGGGTCAGGTATTTAGCTCTGATTACAAAGGTTGGGTTAAGGAGCTAAGGAATGGATCATGTCAGTGATTGGTCCATACAAAGATAGCTGTACATGAAGGTGTGTTTGTATATATATGTGTGTGTGTGTTTGTGTGTGTCTGTGTGTTTGGCTCCTTTTACACCACAGTGACAGGAGCTGCATTATCATTCCCACCCACACACGTTCCTCACAATAGCGATGTTAATATTAACACCTTATGTAATGTTGGCTTTGAGCTTCATTTCCCTTCCAAACACATGAAAGCTGCACGCTGCAGTTTTATTTTGGTGTGCTCTAAATGGCACACTTCAGAGCGGGAAGATGCACACGATGCTGCTGAGCTGTGGGGCTGTCACTGGGATGACCCGAGAAAGGCAGCCAGTATTCCTGTAAACACACAAGACTTGTCTTTATTCTCTTTCTGTTTTCTGATTGCATTATTCAGTCATTCTGAACTGGTTTGTGGACTGGTACACTACCAATCAGAATCAACACCTTGCTGTTGTCTGCCTCCTCCACTCAGACAACTTTCAGGTTACATCCCTGTAACCTTGACCTTTGACCTCTAAAATACAGTCAGTTCATCCTTTACTCCAATTGAATGGTTTACCAAACCTAAAGCAGTTTCTTCAGGATCTTACAGAGATGTTGTGTCCTTAATGCCAAAACTGCATTTTGTGAAGTCACTGTGACCTCGACCTTTGACCATCAAACTTAAATCAACGCCTTAGTGAGATATTGCATTCACAAGAATGGGATGGATGCATGGATAGACAGCCTTAAAACAATGTGCCTCCAGCTCTGACTGTCACCAGTACAGAGCCAAGGAAACATGCATAGAAGCAGCATTTTCCAATGCTACTCGTTGATTTCAATAACCATGGCGACACAATGTGTCACAGGCACATTCAGCAATTTTTTACATTGATTTAGATAAAACATAGAGCACCTGTGTGAATTGTGGTGTATTTACAATGTGTCATCATCATCACCACAGTGGAGGAAATCCAGTACCACTCACTCTGCAACACTCAATCACTCAATCACACAATCACTGTTGTACTGTCACCAAGGCAACAAGTGCTGGTTTAATCGTGAACGCCAGCTCCATCCGTCCGTTGCCTAAACACATTCACACCTACGGCTGAGTCGCTAGTCAACTTAATGTGCATGTATTTGGAGGAAGCTGGAGAACCTGGAGGTGACTCATGCAGAGGGAGGAGGTCAGGCGCAGGAATCAAACCCAGAACCCCGAACCCTGAGAGGTAACAGTGCACAATCATGTGCTCGGCACTAGCTCAGCCTACATATTAGCAATGAACAATAACAGTGCAGTTTGTAATTTCTTACTCTACTATCAAAGACCTTAACCGGCTCCTGCCTCATCATGTCTTACAACCTTTAATGTCATGCATGTTACTGTTTCATGTATTCATCTCAAAACTCTGTGTGGAAAAATGCAAATACACAAGCACAGGAATGGCTTCCAATTTTTTTTTTTTTTTTCAAAAACAAAATTGATTTGCAAGTGTCTGTTTGAAAGTTGTAAATGTGAGGACAACATTAAGTAATGCTTTTTGTTTATTTGCTGCCAACTCATTATACATGAATAAAAATATCAATTATGCCGTAAACAGTAAATGGACTGAAATGACAGTAAATTAATTGAATGCATTCGCTTTCTTCTGTCAGTGTCATATGAAAGCGATGAGAATCAGTCTAAATCTGTAAACACACTACATCCCATACGGACTCTGCGCAACTCAGTCTTTGAATGGTTTTCTACAGTGTCTATGGATTTCTGACAGGTACCTCAGACAGAGCTTTGTGAATAATTCAGAGTAACATTCACATCATGTTCAGAGTTGAACAATAAAAAAGGAACCCATACAGGGGAAAGGACCAGGTCTGAATAAAAGTGTAAAACAAAAAGAACAATTACCAGAGCAGTGTGATAACATCACAGCTTTGTGAGAGTGTGTTTAGTTCCTGAACACAACTCTGGTCTCAGATCTGTGTGACATCTCAAATTAAAACAAACTACCAAACAAACTGATAAGGTCCAGACTGAAAGCGGACAAGCTTTCATCACTTAATGAAATCAATCAAAGACAAAGCTGTTGCTTCAGCTTAATGTGAACGCCAAGCAGATCAGCATCATGGATTCTGATGTATATCAAAGTCCAGTGCAGGATAGAGGATGCAGCTGACTGTATCTTCAGAAAAACACACTGTATATAGAAGGTAATAGCTGCTTGGTTTTAGTTTCTGAAATTTACCTCATTTGTTCTGTTTTGTTTTGAAACAGCGGATGGAGACCTTAATGTGGCTGCAGTCCAGATACAATTCCTGTCTTTATGGTGCCTGCACTACCACTGCAGTTTTCATTTAATCCTTTAGACCAATAAAATAGACATTCTCACTTTAACCTCACTGCTTCCATAAACCATACCAGAACTGAACTGAACAGAAGCTGTTTTCAAAAAAAAAAAAATCCATTTCTCTCCAAACTAAAAACGAAAACTTGAGATATTGCCCGATAATTTTCGGTAATTTGGTCATTGGTCATCAAAAAGTACACTGCTTTCCTATTGGCCGTTTTGAAGGTGTGGGTGTGCTTAGTCAGTGGTTCTCTTTTACATTATCGCCAAACCACAGCACTTTTTTACACAAGTGGTGACATGGTTTAGTGAATTGCAAGACCTGTTTGTATCTAGCTGCTCTCAGCAATCCAATTAAAACTGTTAGTACCTTTTGATTCTTGTTCATTCTTTTCTCTGGCTCTTGTATAGTTGAGTTTGTATATTTTACAATAGATGTTCATGACGTCCATTTGAAGGCAGCAATATCTGACCTAAACAATATGAATTTAAACAACAATTTAATACACATTTAAGACATTTTATAAGTAAATGTTGTATTGTAAGACCTTTTAAGGACCCGCAGTCACCCTGGTATGTCGGTGTAGCAGGTTAAGGAGGCAGCACTCTCAGAAATACCCAGCTTCCAGGAAGGATCCTTTCACTCAGTCCTGAGAGATAAATAAAAAGAAGCTGACAACTGCTCTTCAATGACAATGGGAAGTCCATTTTCTGCTAACGGTGGGGTGCACTGTATCAGTGCCTTAAAGAGTCTTTATCTGTCTGTCGGTCCGTCCTTCTCTCTCTCACACACACTCACACACGCACACACCATCACACACAGAAAAAATGTATATTCATCTGTAGAGGTCACTCCAGCTGCTGCCCCTCCCTCTGATGACTTGGCTTCACCATGTACAGTCCTAACACAGCGGCTCTTTCTCAGCTTCCCTCTCCACATTGCTACGAGCTTCCTCCCTCTTCTTCTGCAGCAGAAAGCGGCACGCTCAGTGGTCACTCTACTCTGGCTCTTCTCCGAGAACACTGATCTGACTGATCGGGTCCGCGCGCCAAAAAATCAAGAGATGGCTTCCTGTGGTTCTGCTGCAGTGACAGAGCATCAGCCAAAAGCTATTTTCTGATACTTTACAGTTGTAAGTGAGGAGTCAGTCAGGTGATTGCTGTGATGACTGGTTAAGACCCCAACACTGGTTCATATTACATACTTTTATGATATGTCTGCTCATATGAATACATTATCATGTAATTCCCATTTATTACATCAGATTTCCTTAGTACGACTAAAGGTTGCATCAGTTCATTATTTCCTGGATTGAAGTTGTT
Source organism: Selene dorsalis (assembly GCA_900303245.1). Taxonomy (NCBI): domain Eukaryota; kingdom Metazoa; phylum Chordata; class Actinopteri; order Carangiformes; family Carangidae; genus Selene; species Selene dorsalis. The sequence goes on from OMNW01024759.1 coordinate 24,082, forward strand.
TTTTTTTTTAACTTTGGTCATCATCAGTCAGGACGTCTCCCCCAGAGATAGATTTTAAATATACAACATTTCAGATTATTATTTATTATTACTATTATTATTTTAAACCTGAAATGCAGCAGTTATGCAAGAGATAAACTTTTAAGATCACACATTTTGGATTTTTTGTGAAGCTCAGTCATCTGGGATTACAGTGGCTTGGATGTATGTACTATTAATTTATGCATTTGACAAAATTAGTTAATTTTAGTTCAAATCAATGTTACATTGTATTTTGGAACAAGCATGTCGCAGTGTATCTGAAAAAGTGAGCGTTGTAATTTCAAGAATTATAAAAAAACAACAACTAATCAAATGAAGATGACAAAGAAATGCAGCCAAAGAAGCACAGTAGTGCATTTCTATTCATTGAGTTAATAATCTTCTCTTCACAAGCTCATTATGCCATAAATGGCATTGTCCATATCACTGCCCACACCACTGCATCTTTGTCAATGTTGTGTATAATATAAATACTGTTTTAATTTTAATTTCCTCCCTGAATTATTTTGGGTAACAACTAATTCTCCGTTTCCTCTGTGGAGACTCTTAAAACCCTTCAGCCGTCCAGTTACACTCCATCACAGAGTGGAAGTGTGTAGGAAGTGTGGAACAGAGCTGAAATGTTACTTGTGATGTGTTTTGTGTTATTAGACTGAAATGTGTCAAGTTGGTGAAGTTGTGCCAGAAAGGTTCAGTTTACATTAGATTTCTTATTCATGTACATTTAGTTATTTGTCAAAGATTTTTTTTATCCAAAGTGACTTTCAAGTGAGGAACAGTGAGCTTCAGTGCTGTTATAAGGTTGTGCTGCGTGAGTGCAAGATAGAGCCTGATACTGTTTTCAGGTTGTCTGTCCATCTCATTCTCTTGGATACACCATATCTCCACCACATCTTCAGATTTATCACAAAGGTCAAAGGTCAAAGTCACAGTGACCTCACAAAAGCCACAGCTCAAGACCTCTAACCTGGATCTAGTCTGTGTGGAGGAGGCAGACAGTCACGTGGAAATGGTTGTAGTTAAATATATGTTTTTGAAATTCTCATTTTGTGCACATGACAAACTCGCTCCAGTCACAGTGGGGGGAAGCACTGTGTTTATGGTTAATAAGGCCAAGACGGACATTAATTGTAACTCTGTGACAGAGTGTGAACTCATGCTACACATCCATTCACACCCTTACTTTCCATTACTCTACAAGCACTTAAGTGGCCCTCTCATGCCTTGTCTGTATGGAAGCATGTGTTTTATTTCTTCTTTGAAACCATCACCTACTGTCTATTGATTTTCACCACACTTTGATGAATCAGGTTAAATTTATGCTCGTGGAAATGGAAGGAAGATGTTTGTATAGCATGGGAATGTGTTGTAGCCCAGATGCTGCCATCATCTGCATATTTCTGCACTCTTGCCCTGGGCTGTGTCCAGCAGAATACATTAGAATAGCAAAATATTAAAAAGTATTGATTTTGTCATATATAAAATGCTGAAGTCATGTATTGATTGCTGGCTGTGTTGTAGAGTGCGGAGGGTTGCTGGCTCTTTGGAAAAGCAGCAGCGTTTCCTGTTTCAGAGCTTTGTGGTCTGCCTCTGGTCTCCAGCTCTCGCACACGCTGCATGTAGCCTTGATAGAAATGTCTCTATACTCTTGTTTCTTATAAAATTATAAATAATGTGCAGTTATTTAAAGGGGAACTATGCAAGTCCAGTCGCTTTTCCACTGTTTTGCTAACCCTGCTCCAGGCCATGTGCATTTGTTTTCAATGAAGCCAGCAAGAAAGCAATCAACAGAGCGGTGGATAACATTTATTTGTTTATTTATCATATATGATGTTATAACGTGTATATTTGTGTAGTCCTCTCCATCATAAACAAGAGATAACGGGTTTACGGGGCGTGTGTGTGTCGCAGTGGCGTAGAGACCAGAGCTGGACACCGAGGAGGAGGCGCTGATCTTGCAAGTTGGATTTCTGCTAAAAGACACTAGGTGGAAGGCAGAAAGCCTCCATTCTCCCTGTAATAAGTTACAAGTCATTTTATTACTTTGAAGCTGTTTCATTAAGGTTAAAATGTAGTATAGTTAAGCTAAAATCCTGCATTGTTCCTCTTAAATGTTTTTTTTTTTTTTATCTTTATGTACTGTCATTTCTCACATAAAAGCTGAGTCTCAAACAGACCCTGCACTGGCTGGGTCTGGATACAGGTTTGAGCAAATAAAAGCCAATCTCAATTAGAAGCCATATCTATTTTCTGTTCAAGTTCTTGTGAATGTACAAAACCTCTCACTAGATCACCTGTTTGAGCACTTTCTAAGCTGCAAAATTCATTTGCTAGAGTTCTCAACGGGCCTGAAAATCAAACACCCCGACCTGTGGGTGTTGAAGCCTGGACTCAACACAGCCTGACTCACTAGGATTAACTCTCAAACTGAACCCAGCAAAAAAAAGGAAGTCCATGGCCCAGCCTGACCCGAGTCAATTGTATCTTTGGCCCCAAACACTGTTACTGTTATGACAGTGACCTTTCACCTTCAGTTCATTCTTGAATGTTTGTGTTGTGACAGTTTTTAAGAGTGTTACCTTTGTGTAAAATTAAAATACTGAGGTGCCAGTCGGGCTGCTACGACCTGACAAACTCAGTCTGTTCAAGTCACACTTATTCAAGTTCCCACCATGCATACAATATCATCATTCAATATAAGTACACAACCTTAATTAAAATTGCACCCAGCACAAGAAACTCAAACACAGACTGTTTAGCAGTTCAAAATGTATTCACCAAGAACACAATAAATCAAACTTTAATATGAGTCCATGTCTCAGTCTTTATCACATGAAAAATCCAAAACAAAACAAAAAGAGATCTCCAGATTGGTTTACACAGTACGCACATCCCAGTCAGAGTCAAGTCAGTCAGCAGTTCGTCCAGTCTAGTCGGCGACCTCGGCGAGGCTTGTGATCGTCGTCGAGCGTTGCCAGTGATCAGCAATGCAGCGGTCACAGTCCGTGAAACAAGGCGGGATTAACTCCCTGCTGAACACTTAGTTTTGCTGCCCCGCTGTTGAAGGCTATAAGACACGCAGAACTCTCTTTTCCACAGATGCCTCTCATCCAACTCCTCGGCTCCCGGTGCCGGCACTGCCATGACATGTGGGATATCTTGTGAGAAGGATGGTGACCACAGTTAACATTATACCTGATAAACATCTCCATGTGCAGTCATTGTGAGCAAGTTAGCATGGTGATGTTAGCGTCACAGAGCTGTAGCATGGCTGCTGACTGCATATGGTTCAGACAACTCACCTGAAATGATACTCAGCGTAAGTAGATAGATTTTTTTCCTCTTAACTTTTCTCTTTTTCATTTTGAATTCCTCACATAAGGAATTATCCATTTGGCTGTTGAAGAGAGAACAGCCAGTGCTTTTAATGGCACATTGTAAGACAGCCGGCCCCGTAGTGTGGTTGTGCCAACAGACGTGTTAAGGAAACTAAAAGGGGTCTGAATCTGTCTGCTGGCAAAGTTTTGTCTGCAGCCATGGAGGAAATGAGACTTTCTTTAATCATGTATCCTCCTAATAATCTTCTGGTCTCAGGCCGACAACTTGAGCATCCATAACCAGCACACTTCAAGGGGAATAGGCTTATGGAGGGAGAAATGGATAAGGAAAGAGGGAGAGAAGAAAGAGAGGGTGAGAGAGGGAGAGGGCTATTTAAAAGAGAGAAAAAAAAGATTTCCCTGCAGTATAATTTGCTGATATAGATGATACAGTGATGAAGAGAGAGAGAGCAAGCGAGGGGCAGAGCAAGACAGAGAGAGAGAGGGAGGGAGGAGGGAGGAGAAATCCCCATTGGGCAGACTAAGAGTAAAAATAAGGGAGAAAAACTAATTAACTGATGAAGTCCC
>OMNW01024761.1:0-23641 GCA_900303245.1 Selene dorsalis
GGGGGGGGGGGTCTACTCTTTGGCCAACAATAATCTCTGTCTCTCTTTTTATTATGATGGTTTAGAAATTCACCCAGCTCAGCAGTCTGTGGCAAAAGTGATATTTGAAACTGAAAAGTATATATTTATTGATATAATCATGTGTGCTTTCAAAAGACAGTGGCTGATAATAAATCGTGTGCTTTCGTGTAATGAAGACAAAACTGTGTGTGTGTGTGTGTGTGTGTCTGCACATCATGGGTGATTAAACGTTACTTTACATGCACGCGAGCAAGTCTGAGGGGTGTGTTTAAGGCCTGCAGCACCTTTGCAGGCAGAGCAAACACCTGAGCACATTCGGGTTTGAGATAACAATCTTTAATCAAGCCCTATTCACTGTTTTCTTAAAAGAGCGGAGAAACGTGTGATGAGGAAATCCCTGGATCAAATATAATTAGCCTGGACATTTGGCACAAAGCTGCATAGAAACCACTAAAAGATCCTGACTATCAGTGTGCACTTTTACAATGATTTATTCACATTCATGCGTGGTTCAGGGCTAGCCAAAAATGTCTTTATTTCGGGATATAAAGAGTGAAATGACCTTGGGAACTGAAATAATTGGTTGTGTATGGAAGGGGGGGCTTGTATTAGCTAAAGCAGAAAATGTCACTGCATTCACAGACAGGAAAATGATGTGGTCAAATCTGCATGCAGAGAATAATGTCCCACATGGAGACAAACTGTCCTCAGTAACAATTTGAGGAGATCTCACCCCTATTAAATGTACCATGTTACCCAAATGACTTACAGAGAGCCAACACATGATCTAGTGCACCCACTACACTGCGCCCGCTCTTTCCCATTCTGGCATCAAGACAAAAGAGCAATCAACAGAGAAATTTAGAACCAAATGGAACAAAGAAAAAAACCACATATTGTTTTTTCCTGCCAACATGTTGGCTGATGATGCCCCACGCACTGTGCAAAACAATGCCATCAAAGCTGTATCCATAACTTGCCATGACAACCAGTTTTTTCTCCTTCAAATGTCACGTGGGCCCTCGGGCTTGTTTACAGCTGGTAAGACATTATAATCTACAAATCAAATCAAATCAAACCAAAGAAGGGAAAGCCATATCTGGCCCATCTTTGTGGTTTTGCCCTGGTGCTTGTCTGCTTTATTTGCTTTACCTAATGAAGGATGGAAATCACAGATGTGTTGAATGTCTTTCAAAATCTGGAAACACCATGAAGGACAGCCGCAGAGCTATGGCAGGGGAAGTTCAGGGAATATATAATGACACATGGCTGGTGGTGATACTGGTTTTCTCTGATGGGCTGACTCATCTCAGCAGTGACTATAGCTCCCGAGGCTGCTTTTAAAGAAACCACAGAGAAGAAGAACATTGTGGTAATAACACACACTCTGGGCCAATAAAATCACAAATGTGTTTAAGCAAGTGAATACTATCCCACAGGAAGGAAGGTTTTCCTCAGTGGTTGGATTAATGAAGTAGGACATCAGAGCAACAACCTGTACTGAGGAGAAAATGTCAAGCTGCTGGGTCTTCCTGTCCCTTTCTCTCAGCGTTTGCGTTAAAGAAAATAGCCTGAGATTTTATGATGAGAGGTAGATGAGAAGATTGATACCAGACTGCTGCCCTAGTAAGGACACGGGGAGTCTGGAAACATGGGTTAGCTTTATTTCCAAATGTAACAAAATCCACCAAACCCCCCCACACACACACACGCACACACACAGCTTGACGTTTTTGCTAGCTGCGAAGCTACTGAGTTACTACAGCTACAGTACAAGCTGATTAGCTGCTGCCTTTAGCTTCACAGATAGATAGATAGATAGATAGATAGATAGATAGATAGATAGATAGATAGATAGATAGATAGATAGATAGATAGATAGATAGATAGATAGATAGATAGATAGGACAATCCAGATGATTTCAGGCAACAAGTAATTTCATTGAATGTCTGGAAAAAAAAGATGTATTTAACATGTCTCTTTGACCCACAGTAATGTGGTCCGTGCTAACAAACAAACAAAGATGTAGGAGTCAATGTATTTTGCAGTGATACACTCTCTAGCTTTAAATGCTGACTGCCTGAAACCCCAAAATGTAAATGAACGTTAATCTCTTCCCACCCCCGAGCGAGTCTTTATAGTTTTAACAGTCAAAATGACACTTAGGTTAAGTCATCAAGTAGGATCAGAGGGTGATAATCCTGGAGTGAAAATTATTGTTTGTTAATGAGGGCGGCATACACTTAATACCCACATTGGCTGGCTCGAGGGGCATCAGCAATAGGCCGATGTGACCCAGTTTAAATCAACAGCTGACCTACTTCTTCCGCTTGACCTGCTGAGACATAATGTTGCGCTGAGGGCTGACGGCATCGCCACGGTCGCCATGAGCTTTTTTTTTCACTGTTTTCATCCTCCATCCAAACTAGTGATGAGACGTTAACGCACAGTAAGTCAGACAAGGTGAAAGTAAACAAAAGGGTGTACTCCAGCAAAGACTGCATGCAGCAGTGACCGTGTAAGTGTTTTTGAAGCCAACACGTAGTGACTATAAATAAGAAAGCCTTGAACTCGTCTTAATGAATGTGGTTATTATGAAACGAATGTGCAGATGTTAGTCAAGCATAAACTACTCGTCAGGATTGCCTCATACTCAGGGTAATGGATCCTCAGGATTTGCATGATGAGGTTTATAGTGAGCCTCAGTCACTTCAACTAATTAAGACGGATTTTGCCTTTGAAAATATCTCTTAATAGAACTAATCAGTCTACATGTACATGTGGTAATCTTAATCTCACTTTTAGAAAAGTGAAAGGCCTATTTATGTGATCGTATTCCCAGGGAATGTACTTACTAAGTTTGACGAAGGGGATGAAGGTTAAGTGTATAATTCTGTACATTTTCCAAGTTTTGAAGGGCGAGAAACTTAAGTTTAATAAATTTATTCAATAATAAAATATCATGTAAAAAAAAAAAGAGTGTTTTCTTCCTTCATTATATGTTAGTTTGCATTTGAATTTACCTTCCATTTTCATCTTTTATCAAATTTCTTTTTACAGTGTATGTCTTTGAGGGGTTATGGAAGTGCAAAAGTCCAAAAGCACTCACACTGCACTCAAACACCTGGGGAGTCAAAATACTCGTTTAATACTTGTGTTACACGTTTTTCAGTGTGAACAAGAGCTTGCCACTGTTTTTCTGCCTTGCACAGCTGCCTGCCATTCACCCAGAACACACCTCTATTGAGCAATAATAATGTTGATCAAGGGCATTTTAGCAGCACTAGCTGAAATTAAACTGAGCAGTTTGTATCGGTTTGTGTTTTTCCCCATTAAATTTTTTTCTAAGCAGGACCAGAATTGAAACCATCTCTTCCAATCACAGTCATGCTATTGCAACCGCCACTCCCTACATGATAACGAAGTAAAGCTGCACGTAACACAGATACGATACGGCCTAACATATTAGAGCTGATTTAGAACCTTTTTTTCAGTGCGGTGTGATGACTGACACTTTGTTTATACTTCTCTGCAATCCATGTTGTTAGTGTTACAGACAGCGTGTCAGATCCTACTGAGTTTTTCACAACATCTGTGTTCAGTTACGCTGAATGCATGTATATTGAAAGCTATCTGCAAGCTTGACAGACAGCCGCTGGACGCCGTGCATATCTGTGCAATGTCTGCACAACTGACATGCAGCTGAAAGTTTCTTGACGAGGACATAACCTCCACAGGGGTGAATGTCTACAGCTCACTGCGTGCGATGCTTTGCAGGTTTGCGAGTGTTAAACACAAAGTCACAAATCAGCCGTGACACCACTGCTGCTGATGAGATTATTGGTTTCAGATGTTTTGAGATGTACCCGAAGAATTACTTACTTGCAGAAATAAGCAGCAGAGTGGTGTCTGTTAAAGAACAATATTTACCACAAAAGAAAAAAAAAGAAAAACTGAGAATAAAAGAAAACTTAAGAATTGGACAATGTATCAAGTGATGTTAGCATCAAAACAACTGTCAGTGGAAAGTCCAGGCCTGGACTTGTGGTTCTCTGAAGAGACATAAATGTCTAAATGGTTCTAGACTGAGATTGTTTGACATCTTTGGAAATATGCGTGTTGTTTTCTTGATAGGAAAGAAAAATTATCGCTTTAATGTGTGTGCAGTAAAAATGAAGTTTAAGTCATTCCAGGAGACGGATAGCTCAGTTCATAAAGACTGGAAATGTGCTAACGGCCTGAAACAAACCATGCAACGAAAACATACTCATAAACCTCAAAAGTTCAATAAATAACACTCAATATAATTTTTTATATCCCCTTGCTTTGTTTATTTATGGACAATGCTATTTGTAAAGTGCCTCGGGATAACTTCTGTTGTGATTTGGTGCTATTTGGATAAAACTAACTTGACTTGATATACTCTGTTTACACTTTGTTTAATATACTGACATCACTTTCTTTTGGTGGCCAAATGGAGGCAATTTTTTTTTCTTTTTTTTCTTTTTTATCAATCTATGCTTGAAATCCAGTTAAAAGTCACAAAAACAGAGGAATAGTTCAACATTGTATGCAGTTATGTACATTTTATAGCTTCGCATAGCATTAAGATTGAAATGTGTATGTTCTTTTTGAAAAAGGCTGTTGTAGTTTTCTACTGCCGTTTTTGCAATATTAAAGTGTATCTGTGATACCTTGCGACAGTCAAGTTAGGTTGACTGTCACGAGTGATATTGATCTTCTCATTTAGTCCTTGTGCAACAAAACACAAAGCCGTTTTCAGCAGAGGGTGTGTAGTTCTGCAAAGATCTGCAAATACACTGTTTTGCCTCAGCACATGTACATGCTACTCTGTCATGCTTATCCATGTGGCTGTATGTACACATATAGGTACGATGGTGTATATGTGTATAGCTCATGTGTATGTGAGACGTGATGACTGTCCTGGGGAGTGTGTTGTTGTTGTGCGTGTTGCGTGCTCCTGAAGAGTTCATGTTATTCTGTCCCTCCTTTCTCCCTCGTTTACTGGCTATTCTGGGAAAATCCAAATTACAGTCTTTCAGTGTGTGGTTGGCTTGTGTGGTTCCAAATTTGTACTTAACCTACCCCTCCTGCCCCGTTGCTCTCCCTCCGCCTTCCTTAACTTCCCCCATCTCTCTATACCTCCCTTACTCAAATGACACTGATCTTCCTGTCTCTCTGCTTTTGCATTCTTGAATTTGTTTGAATGTATGAATCAACTTTATTTTCTGAATAAGATTTAACTTCATTCAACTTCATCACTCCGCAGTAACACACCTACTTAGACGACACGTTGAAGTCATCACACATCACTTCTTCCATGCTCTCTTTCCTCTTTTCCCTCCCACAGTCTATCTGCTCGTTTTTCTTTCCTCTCCTCCCTCCACATTTCTTGTTTTCTCTTCTTGTTGTTTTGTCTCAGTGCCTGTTGCTGTGCGGACGGAGGTCTTGAACACATCCATGTCTCCTCTAAAAACATATCCTCCCTGTGGCTTTACTTGCCGCTTAGTTTCGATGCTTCCTGTCACCCCCACTCGCCTGGCTGTAATTACCATCATAACCTATAGAAGTGCAACCCCCTCTCCATTCAGAAAACAGGTATTTTTAGTGTGTGCAGCAGCATTTTTTCTTCTTTTTTAGATGCTGTGAGGATTTATACAAATACTCATTAAGTTGGTCTTTTTGCTTACATAATTGCGCAGCTATTCCTGCTTCGTATTAACTCCGTGGCCCTTTGAATGACCCTGCACACACAAACACACACATAAGTCTGTGAGATAACGGACATGTAATGGGTACAGTCACTGGATTAAAAATTAAAAAGACAGAGTGAAAATTCAAACTCTACGGACACTGGCCCTCTGAAAGAGTTCATTGCTTTGGCTTACTAATGCGCCCTTTGAGGCTTTTGACAGTGCTTTGTAATCATCACTGAATATTTTTAACATTTCAGAAAGTTCACTTTTTATTTTGACCTTAAATGCCATGACGTACCCGGCCGCTTTGAGCTCCCTCTGATGAGGATCTGCAAAGCAATTTGTTAGTTTTCTCTCACAGATGTGGTTAACATTTAAGCTTTAAAAAAAGTCCAAATGAGAGTGTTTGAGTCTTGAAGCTGAGTCACCACCACTTTGATTTATTTTTCACAGTATCTCCAAGGGCATCTTCTTCTTGTGTGTCGGCACTGAGCTCAGAACACTCTCCCACTTTTCCTATTTTACATTTGAAGCAAAAGTAGAGTTTATGTAGGTAGACATATGCATTAATGTGTGATGGTTCACTTCAAGCTATTGCACTTTAACACGGAGCATTCTGGATAGGCTCAGCACAGATTATGTTATGATGACCACCTCCACTGCAGTGCATCGCGTCAGGAGGCTTTATCCCAGCTAGTACACAGAATCCGTCTGACACATTCTCATCGTTACGGAGACTATTTTTAGATTATTACTTTTCAGGGCAGATTAATGAACGATCTGAATGGGTGAAAGATCTCATTAAATCTTAGGGGCAAATCTGCTTGGAGCTCAAGTCTGTTATTTCTGGGCTCTAGAGACCAGATCATTAACCATCTGAAGTGACCAGCTGCCTCACTCTTTCCTCGTCCCTCCATGGCCTGTGGCCCCAATCCATGTCTTCCTGTGGTACTTGGCTACTCTTTACCACTTTTGACTGCTTTCTGCTTGCATGTCTTCCATGTGTGCACTTGTGTAGCAGGCTGGTGAAAAACGCACGACCATGATGAGTGCTCACCATTCACCCCTCTAATCCTGTGGAGGAGAAACTGGAGAGGCTGCCTCAAGGCCAAGCCCTGCTGGTATGACCGAACACTGTGTGACATTCTCAGCAGCATGCCCTCCGGTTCTGCATGACAACGACAGCAGTCAATTTTTTTTTAATTTTTTCTTTTGGCCTACTCCACCTCCTTCCCTGCCTTTCTGGGCAAGAAAAGGGCATGTTTGGTTCAGTCGCATGGTAACACACAATAAATAAATAAATCTGCATAATTACGTAAGCAGTGTTTTGCTGAGCTGCAGCCAAGAGTCTTGGGAGTCAAGCGCTGATGTTAGCTCTCATTAAGGGTGGCACAAAGCTCCCTGCAAAGTTTTTTTTCTCAGGACTTTTTCATTTTCATGCAGTGATGGAAACCTGTGTAAGGTCATGCAATGCACACTAGATGTGCGCTGGATTTGACTGTTCAGTGTGTGATCTAGCGGGCTGGAAACAACTGGAGAGACAAGAGCTTCTGTTCGCCTGATGGCTAATCTCAGATCAGTAGACGAGGAGCCGGTGAGAGAAGCTGGTGAAACCTTTCTTTTTTTCTTTTTTTTTCACCCACCTTCAAGTGTTCCACTCCAATCCAGTTTTTCTTTTGTTCTTTTACTTTTCTCACTCTGATGTTTTTTTAGTCCAGTTTCTAAAAATCTCACCAGTCTTGCTCACCCTCCCAGAACTCCCGTTTCCATCACAAGCCTTTCTTTCCTGCCTTTAACCCTCTCTGCTTCTCGCTGAATTTGTCCATCCCATCTCCTTTGCCTTTCCACACTTCCATCACTGCCTTTCTATCCCCTTCCTCCCTATTTCCCTCCTTCTTCCCCTGCTTTGGTTTTGTGAAAGGCGGCTTTATCAGCAGGCCTGAATGGTGCAGGTCCACTGGAAGCATGGACAATGGGCCCATCATCAGAGGGAAGCAGAGCCCATGAAAGAGGAACAAAGACCCTCAGCCCAAGAGGGGCCCCACTCTGCACCTCACACCACCGCAGCAACAGCCTCCACGGGCCCTGCTACTGTGCTTGGGGGAAAAAAAAACATGTGTGTTCTTGCCTGTATAAGAAGGCAGGTGCTGCCCCTTGGGATTTCAGCATTATGGATCTGCGCCCCTGAAATGGCTTGGCTTTCAGCTATCATTCTTAAACAGGCTGCATTCTCCTGCTGGCACAACGCATCCATTATTGTCCAAATTCATGCCACCATGCATCATGCGCTTGTGTTTGTTAGCATGTAGAAGCCCTTAGCGATCCACTCGAGGAAGGGTTAGGTGGTACACACTGGCCTGTAACATGACAACACATGCACATGTCATGAATATACATGTTCGCTTCACTGTCTCCTCAGGGGAGTAGGAGACTCTTTAAAAGGAAACATGTTTGCACAGGGGAAGCTGTTTGTGTAAGCCGAGTGCGAGACAAGTCCTGTCTGGTGAACAGGTTTTTCAGTGGAAAGTGACCGGACATGGCAAACAGCTTATCGAGTCCTTATTTTTCATGACAGTTGAACAGGCGTATTCTCGTGCACTGTGCACCTTCTAGACACAAACATGATCTAAAGAAGTACAGTTAAGCCTGATGGGAATGTCATTAATTTTGAAGGTTTAGGCCATAAACCATAGTATTAGCACATGATCTTTCTCTTGTTCACCTTCATCTCAGTGTTCCCAGGCTCCAGAATGAGCTTTGATATTTGACTTTTAGCCAACAAGACCAAAGGGCTGTTAGTGAAATCATGACAACCGCTGAGCCGGCATGTCAACAAATCCATCAACACCAGCAAAAGAGGAAACTCAATCCACTGACAAAAAAGACAAAGACAGTAAATGGACCTTAAGGTGCGATTACTCAAGTTTTTGGACAAGATAAGTGACTCATCTCAGGAATCTAGTGGTGTTCAGTAGACAAACATATCACTGAATCCTCAAGCTGAACTTAGTCGTACACTGAACCGACGCCACTTGACAAGATGGCTAACTCACAAAACCAATCACAAATGGGTGACATCATTTCCACAGCAACAGTATAGATATTTGCTGTGTATTTAAACTGTTGTATTCCACAAAATAATTTAGGTTTAAAATAGTGTTTCCGGCTAAAGCTCATAATACTGAGATGGTGGTGTTCTTGACAAGAAGCCAGGATAGTTTGGGATGAATGTTGGCAGTGTTATTGTGATGTGGGCAATGCTACTGACTGCACATACTGTCTTCATTTTACTGAGATGTAGTTAACTAAGAGTGTTATCATTTTTGATCCTACACATATTATGAAATACAGGATATGTCCCTTTCTGGAACAAAATTCAGCTTTTAGTCTTTCATGGCTTTGAACTCCAAAGGCACATCATGTATGGATTTCTCTGAGCTCAGGACCAGGGGAATTTTATTATGAATGTATCCAGTGGCTACAGCTCCTGCTGCTACAGCAGTGAGTGATTATTCTTTCCGGTCTGTTGATATTGTGCAATAGTATTTAATATTTGAGGGGAGTTGAGGTCATATTCATCAGTTGACCTTAATGGGCTGAGCTGTGCTCACGCAGTAGAGCACTCATTAATTTCCATTATGCCAGTAAAGACCTCTTATGACCTGGTGTGAATTATACACTTTATCTAGAGGTTGAGAGCCAGTAAGGTGACTGTGGGCCTTTCTTGCTCATCATAACAAGGTGAAAGGTGGAAATTATCTGCAGTATATTGTGTGTGTGTGTGTGTTGTGCGTGCACTTACTTGCTTGTGCATGATCAGCACCATGAATATTAGTTTGTCATTTCTGTGCCTCCAAAATGTCCATCCTGGTGGTTGAGGCGTGACAGCGGATGCTCGGGCGCCGACCTGGACCAGAGGTCTTTCTATTTCTGAAAACAGACAGGATATGGGGAGCATATTATGCTGCCCACAGAACAGGAGACATGCAATCGACCTCTAACCTTGGGCCATTTCGAATCATTATCTCCTAGCTTAAGAGCAGAGACTAATCCTTGGTGTGTTTACCACACAACTGGCACAACAGCTGGATGGTCTGTTTACAGCCCCTGCTGGACCTCTTGGTGGGCTGATACATATGGATGCTATCTGGGATGATGTGCTCTCATTTGGATTTCCACCAATGGGCTTCAAGGAGGCATTAGTGCACGTACAGTAAGCTATGTTCATCTCAAGTAATATGAGGGGCTCAGTCTGGTGCTCTAAATCATCCTATTGCCATTGGCAAATTTCACTGTTCCACTGAAAAATCGTATTAGTGAAGGATTATTTAGTGTCCATGTTGGCCAGTGGGGTAGTGGGCACTGCTGGCGCTGGTGATCTGCTATTAATGGAGTGGTGATCTCAGTGGTTAAAGATGTGCACAGAGCACAGCAAGTGCCAGGTAACACTTGAAAGGGACTCAGTGAAGCAAATTCATGAGTACTTATGGAATAGGTTGTACTGCAATCTTCAGATCATGGGAGACAGTTAATTTGGCAGGTTCTACTTTGTACTCAACAATATGCTGTACTTCCTGGATGATCGGTAACAAGTGCAGTTGTGTAGACGGTCAACGAACATCAAATCATGTCCAAAGGTTAATCAGACCTAAAGGAATAGTTTGGCATTTTGGGAAAATATGTTTTTCTGCTTTCTTATTGAGAGTTAGATGAAAAGGGTTGACATCATTCTCATGACTGTATGCTAAACACATAACTACCACTAGGAGCCAGTTAGCTTACCTTAGCATAAAAACTACAAACAGCTACAAGGTTGTGTTATTTACATGGGAAGTCCAGTTAATGTTTTGTTTTGTTTATTTGTGGTTTAAGTAGCTGTAGGAGAATTACTTTAAAATTAAAAAATCATCTGACGTTCTTACTTATATACTTATACTTACAGTAGAGATAGTCAATAACAAAAACAAAAAGGCAATTCAAAGAACTTGAACAGCAACCTAGATCTAGGCTCTGACATTTGGAAAACACTGACTGTTTATATGTCATGACCTTGAGGCTATTGGAAAATTTCCATTCACGAAATTGCGAATGCCTCAACAGTGAGTCTCTTTAAGTCTTGTCATCTGGAGGCATAAACAAAATAAACACAACACTACTTGAAAACATCATCATCAGCCCCTCCCGTGGGCAGGGGCACACCTCAAAAAGTCAAATAATCTCTGACAGAGCACAGGGCAAGGGGGGCCGTTTGTTATGGACAGCTTAAACACAGTTTTAGCCTGCTGCTGCTGGACGGCTAAGTCTAATTATGTGATAATAATATGAAAGGAACAGAGCTAATAACATGAAGGGAACATCAGCTGAAAGTCTGGGTTATTTTTGTTCTCTTTTACTGAGATGTGCCTTTAACTGAGCAGGGATTGTGTAACAGCTCTGCCAGGACAGGTGAACCATGTAACCATGTTCTGACTTGTTTTCATTCTGTTGAATAAGTACTGCCTTGAGCATGTATCCACACACACACACACACACACATACACACACATGCACAGACACATTTGCACTCAGCTCACTCAAACGAGCCCTCACTGACACAGACACACCACAAACGTCACTCTTTTTGTTTTACTCATCCTGCATCTACTTCATTTCCTCTCTCAGTGTCCATTTATAGATTTAAAGCATCGCACAATGCTGCAGATGTGTGTGCCTCCGTTTGACACCACTTAGTGAAATCAACACTATTTCATAACACATCGTGATGGCCTGAGAGGGCTTAGCCCCGTGCACGGCTGGGCAGAGGTCACAACATTGAAGGCTAGTTGATTATGGATAAAAGGCCAGCTAAGGTCTTTTAATCACTCTCTCTCTGTATCTGGGTTTCCATTTAAAAAACACTGCTCTAAAACTCTTGTTAATAGGGTGAAGCTGAGGATAGCAGCATTAGTGGTATGGGGATAAACTGAGGCTGTGCCTGGAAGTCATCAGTGTCTGTCAGCAATGACTCTTGTGCCCATTCTGGGACCTCGATGCCACAGCGAGAATCAGGTTTGTTCTGGGTCATTTAAAGGGAAATGAACTGTGAGCAGTGTCTTTTATTTAAATCACATAGAAACATAATGGATGTGAAATACTTTGAAATCATTATCATCCTTCACAATAGATGAAAGAAGATATGTTAGAACTAAAAAAGTTAGACCCATTAGAGATTGCCAGTGCTTTAATTAAAAGTGCGAAGTAGCATTTTAACATCAATTAATCTTTAAAATTACTTTTTGAGATCATGGTTTTTCACGATAAAAGCTGCTAATGCTTTCAGAGCTGGTGGTGGATTAAGACTGTTTCCAAAAACTTAACTGACTTCAGTCACAGGAAACAAAGGCCTCTTTGATTCTGACTCATACTCATATAGGGGATACACTGGTATAACTGGTATCATCATCTTATAAAAACATTGCACAATTAATTTTACAGCTTTGACCTATTGTTGCTGCTGATTTAATTAATGTTAACACTACATGTGACCTGAGACAGTTATCTATCAGACCAGTTGTTTAAATCGCAAACTGATGACAGCAAGGGAGGAAAACCTCTCATGTATCAATCAATCTGTATCAATGCTCCATTGGAGTGATTGGGATTGCAAATCATCTCAATGGCTTTTAATATGGATTTGACACTAAAATATGCCACGACCTCCAGCCAAAGAGGATCACTGCATGAAGTGATCAATGTATGAGAGCATAGCATACTCCAGTGAATCTACAGTGTGGTTTATGGCATTAATCTGCACCATAAAAACTAAAAACTAAAAAAAAAACCAAAACCTCAGACAGATCAAGATAATTGCAAATTTGTCAAAGAGTCCAAAAACAAAAAAGCGTGGATTTGTTTGGTTGTTGCTCACTCAAACCCATGGAGAATTATACACCGACTAAGTGTCGCAAACAGCTTTGGCTGCAGCTAGCAGCTGTTTGCAGAGGAAAAACAAATCTCTGATAAAATCACTGAATGCTGTGGGCCCAACACCGGTGAAGCTAAGTGAAAGTGCAGCTGAAAACAAGGCACCAAATTAAAGGGTCAACCCAGCAATTTCACACATAAAAGTCAGTTTTGAGTGTTGATGCATAAACCCACTGGTGGCTACAGAGGGAGCTGCCTGACGTCTGATAAATTAACCCCAATGATGTCACTTGAATCAGTGCTGGTTGGGTTTGAAGACGAAAAAAAAAAAAAAAAATCCTGACATTACCTGACCTCAGTATGACGAGGCTGAGGCTAGATCAACGGTTACCACCCTAACACACCCAAATCTGTTCATAGGTGGAGATGCAGTTGTGGTTAATGTAGGTGCCATGTTTGTGTGTTTTTAAACTGTCCATCATGGTTCAGATAGGTGTGTAATGCCAAATGGGTGGAGTACTCATTTAAGTCTAATATTACCCTGTGTCTGCCAGTGTCTAAATAAACAGCTGTTTCTCACACATTCTCTCCATCAACTGCAAGAGGTAATAAAATGTTAGATGTTTTTGTCCATAGTTTGTTTGGTTTGCCCCAAGAAGCCAAATAGGTTAGTACAGATTTAAGATTGAATATCTTGACTTTCTATGAGATAAATTTCTAAGCTCAAAACTCACTTATGAGCTTCTGGGAGCCGAGAAGGTCAAGAATGAGTCTCCGTGCTCACATATATACAATACTGTACCGTGGCTACATTTGATGTCAAAGAGGTGTAACAGAAATCTATAAACCCCCTAAATCCTGTTGGAGTGGATCCATCTTAAAGAAGTATAAACCAGCTGGATATCAGTTAAAGGGCTTGTTCATGGGGAGCAATTGTTAAATGTGTGTTGATTTTATTGTTGTTGGGTTTTTTTTTCCCAGTACAAGCCTCCTGGTACACTGTGGTACTGTTTGAATGTGTTTTATGAAATCCACCACATGTGCCACATAATAACACGTGGACTATGTAAAGTAAAAGCTGTTCTTTACCTCAGCCCCTGCCTCCCTCAGTATTTACTCAAACACACAGATATACAGTGAAGGCAGCGTTTGATTAGGCACAGGTGTGGCTTGTTAATGGCTGGACCTCTGCTGGCTCCCAACCAACAGTCATGTTGCGTTCATGTCATATTGGATTTTCTATAAATACGAACTGTCAGCCTGTGGGGGAAGAAAAAAAATAATGTGTGAGTGCAACACAGCTCATAAACACGGTAAAACTGGCCAACACTGTATCAACAGATGTTTCCAGTCTAACTTTATACCTACTGTGAAAAACATATCAACTCGACTGAAAGAATGAAAAGACTGTGAGTTTTATCGTTGGTAAGTAAAAGTAGAAATGTCAATCTCAGCATTTCTAACATCTGTCACTTCATCTCAGTGCTTCACCAGTCTGTGTTAACGTCTCATCGATCATTGTGACTATTAACACTTTGTAGGCTGATGGTGCAATGTAGCGCTCAGGCGAGGTTGATATGCTGTGAATGGATATTTGGCTTCAGCCTAAAAGATTATTTACGCTCTGGAACAAGAACCAGCTCTCTGTTGAAGCTGACGCTCTGCTGTCAATGACACAACGATGAAAACAATGACAACTTATAAACACAGAAATCACAAATGTTTTTATGAAATCTGTTTTGAATGTATATTTTTGAAGCCACACAACGTCCCTCAACAATGTCCCTCTGACTTGGCATCAAATGCTGTGAGAGAAAAGAAAATGAAAGGCATTTACAAAATCAGTGTGTCGATATGACATTTGGGGGAACATTCCCAGAGGGAAGTGAGTCAGGATACCTTGTGACATCTAAAGCAGAAGGTGGAAGTAAGAGGATTTGACATGTGCTCACGCAAGGTAAAAAAATATATGTATTGTGAAGTGCAGCATGTTTTACCTTTAAACTGAATGTCCCTTCATATCAGTGACATGTTGTCAGTCCACGGAGCTCGGCAGCTGCAATGTCCAAAATTGCACATGACAAAATCAGTGTGTCACTCATGTTCATATACAGTAGCATGAAATCTTCATGCTACATGATCTTATGCAGTTTACTGCATATCTGTGCACTTGTAAGACATGGTGCTTGTGTCAGAGCGGCAGCTTCTCCATCACACTGGCAGCGTGACTCCGGGGAGAGCCCACCACTTTGGTCCAGATGGAAATATCTCATCAACTATTGAATGAATTGCCATAAAATTGGGCGCAGGCAGCCATGATGCCTGGAGGATGAATCCAAATGACTTTGATTAGCTCCTGACTTCCCCTCCAGTGCTTAGTTAAATGTCTCAACAACTATTGGATGCCTGGCCATGAAATTTGGTGCAGACACTCATGGTCCCCTCCAGATCAATTGTAATCACCACTATATCCCGTCCCAGCTCTTCTCTACGTCCCTGACTCCAGCTTATTGAGCAATTTGGAAGCTTCACTGGTTATAATATAAATTGGGAAAAGAGTGAAGTTTTTCCTATCTCCATTTTTTTGTTGTTTTTTACTCCTTTTATTTTAACTCAAAATGAATATAAAACACTTGGAGTGGACGTCATGTGTAAATACGGTAATCCCTTGAGATGTAATAAGAAAAGTCAGGTTCAGCATTAACACCACCAAGTGTTGCTTTGCTGTCTAGCACAACTTTTAAACTAGTCAACCAAGCTGTTATCTTCCATGCAGACCTGTAAAATGAATCTGTTGAGTCTCATTCACAGGTTGTTGCTCCTGTAAAGTGTTATAGCTGGAGCTAATAAACACCTGTGACTGTTGCAGAGTAACTGGACCCAGACGTCAACGCTGAAGGGACAGGTGGAGGAGAAGTTGGTTCTAGCTCTAGTACTCACTGTTTGCCACTGTAGCTGAAGAAAATGGCACGACATTTTAGATGAGGTCCTTCAGCATGAATCACTTACTTTTTTATCAGATGTTCCACTGAAGTATCAAGTGGTATTTAGCTATAAACTGAGAGTAGCCTGGGAACAGAAGCCCTGGAAGAATGTATCCCAAGAACCAGAGCAGGAAATTATTAACAGTATACACAGGATTTCTATTAATGCCAGACACTCATTAATTCAATTCAAAGTTGTGCATTCAACCCATTATACCAAATCCAGACTCTCTACCATCTTCCCAGGGGTGCCCCCCCCCTCTTGCCGTGTGAGGAATGAAGACAGGAAATAGGTACTGTACTCACTCACTTTTGGTCCTGCCCAAAACTGAAGCCCCTCCAGTCACTTATATTTGATTACCTGTCAAAAGCCTTTAAAAAAGCATTACTCCAAACCCCGTGCTGGCAACCCCATTTCTCTCTGTGCCCTTTTGGCCAAACATTTAATTTTGCAGAACTGGAAGTCAGAAAAAAGCCCAAAGTTCATATATGGGTCAGAGAGTTGGCAAATGTACTTCACCTCACAAAACTTTAAGATGCACTTGTCAACAAGGATTTTTTTTTTATTTTTTTGCAAGTTTGGCAACCACTTCTTGACAGATGGGAGGAAACCTGCACCTGGGATAGTGTTGGCTGCTGCGCTGTGGCCTTGACACTGTGCACTTTCTTGCATTCAAATAAGAATGATGTCTATGGAACCGAGCTGATGGTGCTGTTTACAGGGTATGTAAATAGATGTTACTGTTTTTCGTACATATAAAGGCAATAAAGAGGTTTGGGTAAAAACAACCGATTCAAATCGCTCTGGTGATTAACTCACTTGCATTTTACATTTTAGTTTATGATCAAACATCTGCAAAACCAGTGACTCCCCATCAGCCTGCACCTTGTGTTTAGTGCTAATTAGCAATAGTCACCATCCTAACCCACTCATTGAGAGCATTTTAGCATGCCAGTGTTAGCATTTAGCTCAAATCACCGCTGTGCCTAATTACACCCTCACTGAGATGCTGGGACAGCTGTAGACTCTTAGTCTTGTTTACCCTCCAGTCCAAATGAGTTGACTTAGTATTATTACTTCAGAGCTGACCTTAATTTAATAATAAAAAATGTGTGTTTGTATCAAAATCAAACCATTTGCCAACTTGTTTTTAAGCTACAAAGCAGGTCTTTGGTTGTCTACGAGTGAAGACGCTCCAGAATTTGTCTTTTGATAACATAATGAGGCAAAATCTGCTCTGCCATTTTGAACTTTAAAAGAGAGAAATTTACAGGCACAGATCAAAAGTGAAAAAATCCAAGTTCCCGGTAATAAAACCGATTCTCTTTAGACTGGATTTCCTTTTGAAATGTGTTTACAAACAACAAGATGTCCTCTCTTTGCAGCTTTCCTGTAAAATTTTAATCGGTATTAAGTATTTCCTGCGATACTTATTTGCGTCCGTCTGCAACATCCCAAATTGTTGGTCCTGACATAAATACTCTGTCACAATGGAGACGAGCATTAGCTATTCCTGGGTTTAAGTTTTGACCAGATGGCCAAAGTGTGCATACAAGTCTGCACACACACACACACACACACACACACACACACACACACACGAACAACCACACAAACACACACGCACTCACCGCATGAGGTCCATGTCTGTTGGTTGTGAGTGGGTCCCCAGCTGTTGAGTGCTGTGCAGATGTAGCAACCAGAAATTAGGGATTACAGCTAAATCTGGAGGCAGAAGAAGGGGGGGAGGAAAGAGGGTGACTGCGGAGTAATGAGGAGCCTGGAATCAAAGGAACGATCATTGACAATGAAGACAAGGTTTAACAGGAGCTGAAGGAAAGACAAACTGATCAAAGGATTAAACACCAATGGCGAGAGGACGTAGGCGAGATGTTGGAGAAAACTAAGATAAAACATGAGGGTTAAAGAACACAGGGAGCAAATCAAGCCAAAGCTGCAGGGAAGAAATAAAAGATTGCTGTTAAAAAGACAAACTTTCACATGGTGGGAACTAGTGAGGCTGTTGCACACTCCGATCTTTTTTTTCCAAGTAATTACAAAATCACAGATTTCGTCAACTTTCATTGCATAGAGTCTGCAGAAACGTCTGCGTTGGAACTGATAGGAGGAAGCTGCAGTTACAGCATCTTAAAACTCACACACTCACACATGGGAGAGAGCCAGGATGTTTTCGCTAGAGTTTCTGCAGAGGAATAGCACAGCTTTAAGCGGAGTGTTTTCTATAATTCATAAGAAGCGTTCACCGCTTTAAATGGAAAAACATTAGAAAGTGGAGGAGTGACTGAGTGTGAACACACTGATGTGTTTATACATGTAAATACATATTGAAGACCTCAGCTAGGAGAATAAAGTCTTTGTCCTTTCAACAGCCTCAGCTCTTCCTCCACTTCTTCCAGCCCTGGGTTACAGTCAAATCCTGCACTCTTTAATATTCAAAGCATTTTCACACACACACGCACACACGCTGTTGGTGCTAGTACTAGAGGCTGCTGCAGATGGCAAATGTGGTCTGTTTGATATTCTGTGATAACTTTCCTCCACTTGTCAACACATTAGTCAACTGATCTGGAGAGGATTGGAAAGAGCCCAAATTAATGTGCGCAAAAGCAAAGCCCTCTAGGAAGCTTAATGCTTTTCTAATTAAAATGCACATTCACATTTTCCTGCCTCTCTTAACAGCATGTCCAAAAAAGTCTGTCTTACAAAACCTTAAATTAGTGGGCTGTCATTGTGAAATGAGAAGTTTTTATATATTTTAGGAACATAGCAGGCAGGACCTTCAATTAATTTAAGCTCCTGCCTACTTCAAGGAAGCTACAGTTCCTTCTTTCTTTCTGATGGTCGGCTCAGGTACGTTTAGACGGTAAGTTTAACATCGACACCACAGATCCCTCTCACTGTGAAACATAACAAAGTGAACCCCGACATATGACACTTGTTACCTTCATAGCTTGCTTTCGTCACCAGTGGACCGTCACGTCATGTTCTCCAACCATGCCAGTGTCTTTGTTGCCCAAGCTGGCATCATATCACCCAGGGGATTACATGATGTCATTCTGGATCCAGGAAACATCACAGCACCTTGTCTCAGCTCAACCGCCCCCCCCAACCTGGGTCAGTTTCCATCTGCAGAGGAAGAGAGTTGACTCACTGTGATCTGAAGCCGGAGGAGTGTCCAGTCAAATCCAAAATCCTGGAAGGACTTGAAGAGGTCCTGTGAGGATACCTTAAGACCAGGAGACATGATCCTGAGGTACCACCTGTGACATGGAGAACAGGTATAGACAGCAGGTACAACAGTGAAACATAGCTAAGTACATCTCCCCCAGTGCTGCTCTTAAAGGAAAAGTTTGATGTTGACATTTTTTCCCCTTTTCTGCCCAGACTTAGAGGAGCTTTTGTGTGGATTAAACTAACTAAATATGACAAGGTAATTAAAGGGCTTTATAGATGTGAGAGAGCAGTTTTTCCTTTTCAGGAAATGTTGAATGAAGAATAATAGAATAACTGATTACTGAATCAGAACGGTAACAATATTATTGCTATGAATCACATAAAAATAAAAATAAATAATAATAATAATAATAGCTACTAAAGTTATCAATTCATTTTCAATTTCATATTCAACTCTCTTTATTTGAGTTTTATCACTATTTTAAATAAGGAATTTGATTCAAATATATAGCTGAATTGATGAGTAGGTAACCACATAGATCTTCAAAGCTGAACACTTACATTACCTTATGGCTATTACTAGCACAATGTCACTATTTTACTTTTAAAATATCGATATCATCACATCATAAACACAATTTTAACATATAGCATCCCAAAATGACCAATTTGTAAATAAATAAATGGTGTAATGTCTTAAACATACTCCAATTTACTCATGAAATCTACAAGTGCTACTTTTAAAATGTTGATTAAAAACTACTATGTGTTGCTAAACCCCCACTCGCTCATGACCTCAGTGTCTGCAGTAGTAGGGAGGGTTGAGTTGGGTTGGGTTGACTCAGGGTGAATCACAACATAACAACATGTGAACTGTAAAAAGAACATTCTGTCTGAGTTCAATATTAAAAGAGCAAAAACATCAACAACACTGTCCTCGATATTCACAGATCAAGGGAATATACTTAGAATTCCATGTACAACAGAAATAGTTGACATTTTAATACAAGCCTTCACCCCTGGACCAATGTAATCCTGAAGAGTTGAGAAAATTTGTCAGTACAGTGGGTCAGCTCGTCCATTCATCTGTTACATAAGACAGAATACTCTTTTAAGCTGTTTCTACTTTGCACCTTGTGGCCTTCGATGGCCTTGTGGAAGCCTGATTTATTTCTCTTAATTTCACTGATCCATTGTGTTGTTGTTAATGCCCAGCGTCCTTGCATGAGCGGCCTCACTGGCACCATTGAGCATGAATCAAATGCGGGGTTACAATGATGTCACGTTAAACTCCCTTGAATGAGTTTGGGCAGATATTAAATTTGAGTTCTACTGAACTCCAGCAGCTTAACCCAATAATTCAGACCTGCCCAGATGAACAGAGACAGCTAAATCTATCCAAGCTGCGCAGGCCACGTAATACATAAATCAACTCAGCGTTGTCATCATTGTTTTTCTGAATTCATTCTTTATCTTAGAGGCAGACATACTTGGTTAATCTGTTGCATAACGTTTTTCAGATGTCCTATGCATGTCACTGTCTGCACAGGCAGGAGAAAGCTTTGGCAACACCTATGGGTGGGAAGTAGAACTGTTTGATTACACATTGATTTGCGTGAGATCTGCCATGTGACACTGTATCTGCTGTCCGCCTGCATCTCACCTGGTGCAGATGTTTCCCACGCCACCATATATTTTCTATCTGACACAAGAGAGCACATGAGACTAAAACCACACTCAAACTTAAACTGCCATTAGAAATATTCCAGGAATGCATTAAACCGTGTGTGGGAGAAAAAAAATAGCTTCCAATGAAGATTAGTTATAATACAAAGAAAAACACAGGCTTTTTAAAATTAGCACAAATACAGGCGGGAGAAAGGCTTGGCTCATTTCAGGAAAAGTAAATACCACACAAAGAAGCTGAGCACCAGCGAGCAGGGACGTTTCTAGACACTCTGGAGGCCCCAGGCGAGAGGCACCTTGGAGCCCCCCTTCCCCAAACTGCAGCTACAAACATTTACTGTAAATTAATCCAGAAATCCTAAACCATTGATGATTCAATTTTGTGTACACCGTACATGAGTCAATGTTTTGTGTACACAGCTATTGGCAACATTGATACAGACCACTGTCAGTTGTCTCTGGGGACCCCCTTCCAGCTTGGGGCCCAAGGCAATTACCTGGGCTGCCTGCCATGTTGCAATGCCTCTGCAATGAATGGACTGAGAGTTTGTGCAAGACATTTTGCGTGAATATGTGAGATAGACATATGTTTTCATCTTGGCTGTGTTTAGTGTGTAGTTTTCATACATGTAGAAAGTCTGGCATAAAACGCTGCCCTGGTTCAATCATTAATCATCCAGCTGGCGGTTCAGTTCCTGAGCTGACCCCTGATTTGTGCCTATAGTACATGGAGGTAACATGGGAACATCTGCCACATGTGTTCCTTGGGACGTTCTGTTCCAAAAGTAAAATGCAAAAGATGAATATATAAATAGACTTTGACTATTAGATCGTGTTCTGGCTCGGGGCATGTGAATGAACCACAGCTCATTTTTATGACTTCCAACCTTGAAACAGGAGTTTCTAAGGAGCACTTGCAGGCAGTGCTATAGTGTCAGTGATTGTCTCGCTGATGTCCTGAGCTTTAACAAGTTCTCTGAGGAGAAGGCATCTGTTTCATTGTTTGAGCCAGACGGTGCAGCTTGTCAGGGGAATTCTTCTCGACGGCACAGGCCTGCCCATGCTACAGATGGCTTATCTCACAGTAAATGATTCAGAAAACAATAATATGCCGCCAAACGGAGAAGAGGTCATCTCCTCTTGCTAATGGAATGTCTTCCTTAGTTAGAGCCTGGACAGAGAGCTTGTTAGATGTCTATTTCACAGTGGAAATGAGAGGCTGTGTGTCAGCGCCTCGGGGAAAGGTAGGCAATTCTAATCCACTGGCAACTCTCCTGATCCCCTCATTTGAATAGTAAGCAGATCAATTAATGTTTCATTTAGGAACCAGCAAAACATAAGCTTTTCCAGACAGGAATTTAAGGTGTAAATGATGACAGTTAATTCCCTTACATAACTAACCAGAGACATCCATGCTGCCAAAAACAAACCAAACAGGGCCAATTTCCTGCAAAATGATGGTTTAAGTTGTCATCTCAGGCCTGGAAGCAGAAGCTAAACTCTCCCTCCTCCTCCGCTGCTCCCCCAGTGTCAAAACACTGAAACGTTGAATGTGCAAGTCCAAACCTATAAGTAGGCAAGGGACTGTAAGCCAAGACCTACTGTAATACTCAGCAATTATCAGCTTGTCAGCTAAATGCACAGTGTCAGACAGAATCAGGAGCAGCAGAGTCCAACAGCTGTGAAACAGACATTAATAGACGTGAACACTTCATTGTAGCCTGCTTGGTTAAGTGCGACTCACATTATGTCGAGTAAATTGTCAATCACAAAAAAATATTAAATTAACACTGAATATTCCTTGGCACAATCTCTCTGCACGCACACACGTGCACACACACACACACACTTGCAAATATCCAGGATCCAGGTCCTGGAAGTGAAAAGCAGAAGCCAACAGCAGAGTCTGCTCTACTTCTCTCCCTTGTGATTTCAGGCCTGATGTGTAACATCAAAGACAAAATCTTATCTGCCCCCTCTGTCCCTTTTGACACGGACATTAGTGCATGTGAGACACGTGTCCCTCCCCATTGTCAGATTCTTTCTGTTCTGCGTACAAAGATTAGAAAGAAGGTGACAGGAGCGAGGGGAAGGGGGAGCGATGTGGAGGGACTGAGGGAGACAAATCTGTGGAGACATGAATGGCTTGCAGGTGTTTTTTCTTTTTCTCTTTTTTCCCAGAATAGGAGATGGATAGAGCGGGAGACGTGCAGCCGTGACTTTCCCCCCACGCTGTCATTATGTTTTATGGCAGTAGAAGTGTTACTGACGCCGAAGTGAGGTGCTGCGAGGATGGGCCATGCAAGAAAGGGTGATAGTTTTACACCAAGAGTACTGTCTGTTGTGCGTGTCTGCTCACAACCAACACATCTAAAAGTGGAGTGTGGAGTGTGTGCTTTTAAGTCGTGCTCAAGAAAAATAAACAGAAGTGAGTGCAGGGTGGAGTGAAGCTGAAGGAGGCGCTGTTAAGATAAAGAAAGGGCAGACAGAGGAGGGAAGAAGAAACAGTAGTTCCCAATGCACTTATAAATACACACACGTGAATAAATTTGCAAAAAGATTTTAATTGGTATTGTTTTTAATCATTCTTGGTTCAATTTACAGGTTGTTGTTTTTTTTATTCATTCTTGTCAAAGGTAAACACATTTCTTGTGGTTGTCTTCAACATCAGTAAATGCTTTTCGTCCGCTCTTCCCAAACCCCCGTAAAGTGAGCTAACATCACAGAAGAGCACATTCTTTCATACGCGCTTGCATATTCAGATCCTACAAACGACTCCTTAACGGGTACGAAATTTCTAAACGCCACATACTCGAAAAGCGCGGACAAACACATTCTACATACATACGCACATAATACATGTGCACACATATGTTTGTTTTTTTTCTCTTGCTCATTTGCACACACACGCACGCACACACACACAGATTCACACACGCTTGTGCACTCGCACGCACATTCCATAACCAGCATGTATTATAAATATACATTACAATACAGACTCCTTTGTTTCGCAAGTGCAGCACTTGAGGAATGCCGCCCCTCCATCTACTGTCTGTGCATTCACAGTTGGGTTATGACATGCTCTTCTGCAACATAATCTGGTTAGCAGTGTCTGTTACATGAGAGTCAG
>OMNW01024762.1:0-14125 GCA_900303245.1 Selene dorsalis
TGCCTGGGGGCGGGGACAAGCCTGTCCTTGTAACAAACAGAACCCCTCCGCGATCTGACGCCAACAACTGCCGAGAAGATCTCTCTCTCTCTCACAAACACACACACACACACACACAAGAACACAATGGTAACTCCTGCAAACAAAACAAAAGACAAATGAAGCAGATCCTGTTTTAAATTTAAAATGAAAGCTCCATTTTCAATAACAGTGATGTGATTTAATGTGTTATTGTCACTGTCCAGAGCACACTGCATGTTTTGTCACACACACGCACACACACACACACACACACTGTGTAATATGCAACATATAGCTGTCTGTGCATCTGAAGAAGCGTGTATGCTTATGAATTTATTCATTTTATGCATTTAAACAATACATGTGAGATTGTGATTGGGTGTTCACATTTCATGTGTGTGTGTGAGGAAGAAGCAAGACAGTGACAGAGACATAATGTGTGTGTGCGTGTGTGTGCGTGTGTGTGTGTGTGTGTGTGAGCGCCACAGGGTAGGGAGCAGGGACTTGTCAAGCTGGGGAAGAGATGGCAAACTGGATGGTGATGCCAGCCCTGTGTGACAGCTTCTCCACACACATATGTACAAACTCGCATGCACACATATACACACATGCTGTAGCCCCCCAAACCTACCCTAACCTGCACTCTAGAGCTGTGAAAGCTGGGACGCAGAAAGAAAATGAGACTGGTGGAACCTCCCTTTAACTGGAGGCTGATTGGTGTGTGTGTGTGTGTTTTTGAGAGGTCGTGGTTCTGGTGGGGTAGGAGGGGGTGGGGGTTCAAAGTGTCGCATCATTTTGTGGCTGTGCTGTTTCTGAAAGAGGCTAACCCCACTGCCACTTAAGCTTAGCCTAACAGTGAACGGCACAGTGACAGACAGGGCATACACACACCCCCTACCACACACACACAACTGCAGACACACCCAGATATGCAATAACGAAGTATCAGTGTCTATCATGGACAAATTCAAAGCCATTCACCTGGTTTGTGTGTATGTTGCCACAAAACACAGTTATTTACTTTCATTGAAAAAGATATGTTAACTATTTGTATCTAATTCAGTAACATCTGTTATAATAAAAGATAACAACACATACTGTATGACAATATTAGTGCTAATTTTACAAAATGGATGATGTCAGTGAAGCAAGACATAAAAAAACTAACAAAAAATCACAAAAACAATTGCTACATTCACTTAGTTGAACATCATCACGCATCTGCAGTCACACACGCACGTGCGCGCACACACAGATGTGTTAAATGTCATTTTCTACAAATCTGTCAAAGCGTTTGTCTGAAATTGTATTTTGGTGGGATGCTCCATTGTGCCTCTGAGCCCAGAGCGCAAGCAGCCAACTGAAGTGGAGTTGCTGGTTAGAAACCCCCAGGGGTGACCTGGCTAGGGCCCCAGACCACTTTAACCACTCGTCTCCATTAACAGGCTCCTAGATATCATTATGCTCCCTGGGGACCAAGCGTGCTCTAACCAACCATTTACCCTCTCCCTCTCCCCTCTATTTCTCTCTCTCATGTCTCCCTCTCTCTGTCATGATGTTACTCAATGAAAAAAGACAGCAGGGAGAAAAAATATGAGATTGATTTATTTGCTTTAGTGTTCTTTGGGATGGAGTCCTCTCCCTCTCCCTCTCTTTCTCTGCAAACTGAAACCAATTAGTGAGCAGAGCACTTGTAGCGGGGAATGTAGGGCAAGCGAGGAGTAATAAAAAAGTATTGACTTTTCTGTGACTGTACGCGGCGTGAAAGGGGTGCCGCGGCCTTGTCCGACATGAAAGGAGCTCCATTAATTTCACTTATTTCACCCAGGCCCCTGTCAGGAGGGCCTAATGCGTCCCAGGCGCACTTCTCACATGCAGGCACTCAGACAGCGCAACGCAGCTCCAGCCTGGTTACCAAATTAGTTTACATTATATATCAGAGTGAGGGAGAGAGAGAGGGGAGCAGAAGAGAAAAGAGTAATTTCTAATTCCCTGGTTGAGACACAAAGCGAGGCCTTTCATACGTAGCTAATTTTGCTCCAGCCTCACCTCCTTATGCTCCTCCTGTCTCACGGCCTCTCTCTTGTTCTGCATCATGTAAAGGCCACAGTTCTAGGAAAAGACCTGCAGCACCTGGTCCATGACGAATCAGGTCATGAGTGAAATAATAAGACAGTATAGATACAGCTTTATAGTGACTGTACAACAACAAAGCAAATAAGAAATGCTGACATCATCCAGTATATGTTGATATGAATAACAGTTACCAAGGTGTAAAAGACCTATTAAAGACCATGCTTCTCTTTTTTTTAAACTTAAGATACAAAACAATTGTCTTTTTATGGTGGATTGTTACTCAGTGTCCTCTGCACTGGAGTAATGAAATAAAAAATGGACACTAAAATATTTAGCAGAAATTGAAAAGGAAGATTTGCTGGAACATGATTTGTGTCAGCCTTAATACTTTAAGCAGTTTTCAGTTTGACTGTTTTTCTTAAGCTGCTTGCAAAACATACAGAATTGTATGTTTTTGCTATTCAGAACCTCTCATGTAGCCATTTTTAAGGAGTGTTCAGTTTTTCCAGATTATTCTGACTCCTGATAAGTAAAAACCAACTCGCAATGGGAGGCACAGTGAACTTTTCTCATCTGGCTCTTGGGGTTTGCCTACTGCCACCAATTTACCTGTGATCTTAACAGTATTATGTCTATGCATATATGAGTGTGCGCGTGTGTGTGCGTGCTTGTGTTTGCATGTATGTGTATGCCAGAGACGGACACACCCCATGAGTGCTTGTGTGTGTGTGTGTGTGGTGTGGGTGTGTGTGTGTGTGTGTGTGAGAGAAAGAAAAAGCGAGGAGTGAGAGGCTATCTGCAGACAGAAACTAATCAGTGTGTGTGAGATAAGAAAGCAGCCTTTATGGTGTATGGTAATCAGCCCCCCCTCGGCCTGCCACCGCCATGCATAATCACCACGACTTATTCACATGATTGATGAAATATGCGTCTGTGAAATCCGAGCTGCTTTTGTTATCATCCTGTTTTTCCTATCTCCCCCCTCTCTTTCCTTTTCTCTCAATCTTTTCCTGTCTTGTTCTACCGCTCTGTCTTTCTATATATCTCTCCCCTGATCTGCAGTGGTCAAAGATGTTTGGAACCATGTACAAACAAGAAATTACACACCCAGCATGGGGGCCCTCTTACATGTGTGCCCGCACACACACGCATACCCACACACTACACATAGTTTTCTCACATAAGGTAGTAAATTATGACGCATGAGCAATGCAAGAAAGGCAACGCTGTTTGAGGGGGAATATAAAGGAAAAAAAGAAAACATAAGGGTAAGAGAGCAAGTAAATGAGAGGGCACATTAATTGTTCTGTCCTGCAGAGAGAACTGTTGGCTGGATTAGAAGGGGATGAGAGGGAAGAGAGAGTGAGATGGAGTGATAGATGGAATTAGACAGATAGATGCTTCAGAGAGCTCTTGTCATTGACACTCAGTCGCGTTAATCAGGGAACGGATGCAGAATTCACAACTAATACAACATGAACAAAGAAAGACAGAAACCATTTAAACAAAAAGCAGCAGCAGCAGAAACTCAAAGGAACACAAATACCAAAGGAAAGAGTGGCTACAGTTGGCAAGTGTCTGGCTACAGTGACAGCAAAACAGTCATCCATCACAATTCCAAAAACACAGCCACCATGTGAATGCATTAACATAACTTAACATCTTTATTGACTTCACCTTTCCACAGCACCATAAATGAAGTGGCTCCTCAAACAAGTCTATTTTTTACATACCAAACCCCATAGCTGCTTCATGCATTTTATCCACCGTCTTTCAACATATACCACTTTCTGGAGAAGTAGGATATATTGTAAAGCCCCAGCAGCGATGGCGCTGCAGGTGCAACACAGGGAGGATTTGGTTGAGAAAATAGCGCTGGGATGCAAAGGCAGGGGCGAGTGAATGATTGTTAATGTTTACAAAAGACTGGATTTTCTTTTTGTTTTCTTTGTCTGCTTTTGTCTGAGATACACTTGGGGATACATTTTCAGGCCTGAGTTAAGCTTGACGTACTAGAGGGCTGAAAACCTCATTCATACGTTACTCTGCTCTCTGCCGGTGTATGTAGATGGCTTGAGTCGGGGAGAGAGTAGCTTTAAGCTTATGACTAGAGCTCAGACCGACTTGAACCTACATGAAAAAAAACACAATCCTTTCATTCAGATAGGAGCCAGTCCTTCACAAAAAAAACTGCACATTATTTGTCAAAAAGGTCAAATGGGTTAAATTGATGCTGTAACTTCATGTGTCATCCAGTAGTAATGTAAATGCCATATTTACTGTTTGTTTAAATCTGTTGTGCACACCTTTGATGTCTGAGCTTTCAAACAATCAGTAAATTATTCAGATTGGACTCCCTGGCCTGTATTTCTTGGGCTAGGCTAAAGGCAGGTGTATTCTAGAAAGAAAAACACATTTGGTGGCAACATTAATGACAACAGCTCCAAATGGCCATCATTTGGCACAATACCTCCTTGAAGGCATTCAAAATTTTGTAGAAGTTTGTATACATGACAAGTGACAGCATTGTGCGACCGGTTTATGTGTTAAGTGCTTGTGCTTGATGGGTTATCAGTTTTGCAAACTTACATAAATTTGACAGACCCATCCACTGGATCTGACGTCGGATGTGGAGAGTTACTGACGCTGCTTTGACCATCTGACGAGCACTTTGGTTGAAGCATACTGGCACCTTAAGGCATACAGTACGAAAGGACCAGGAGAGACAAAGCTTGGGAAGAGGGCTGGGACTAGGACTTTGATTTGGGTTGACAGTAGACTCTGGGGGAAGGTAGGGGCTGAGACTGAGGGTAAGATTAAGACTGGGGCTCGGGCTGGTGAATTAAGGCCCCCCCTGCCTCAGGGTGCTATTACACATCTATAATGAGAAAGGGAGAAGAGGGGGGCTTGTCTTTGCACCTCAGCACACCTTAGATTAAATATGCACAATTCCCATGCAAAATGGGCCAGGAACAGACGGGACCAGCGTAGCTGTCTAATCCCCTGTGCTGGGGTTGTTTCAGCCAGGGTTAACAGGCTCATCAGTCAACACAGGCTGCTTAGCACAGGACATCAAGGCCATTTGCAGGTTTAAGTGTTTGTGATTGCTTCCCTTTCCAGATCCCATTGCCACCCCAACCACCCACGCACACACACTCCCTGTGCTGGATAATGACCATATGAGCCTGCAATAAGACACAGAGACACACACACGCACAGACAAACACACATGCCCATATATCAGCCATTTAATGGCAATGGTAAAAAGAGAAGCTCTCACATAAACATCAGGCTGCTTACCAAGTGCACAAAAATAAAAACACAAACATGCACACACGCCCTTTTACAACAGAAATCCCACTATACTGTTGTTAGGAAGACCCCTCATTATGTCTTTCCAGGGTAATATTTTAGATTGGGTGCAGGCATTCAAGAATCACAGGTCTAACATGTTCCACAACAGTATCTGTGTCTGTCCAATAATGCCACCGCCCATTCAGTGCCTTCAACCTTACTACAGAACAAGGTGGAATGAAGGTGCAACATTCTCACCTTGAACAGGCTGTATAAAAGGGTACAGTGTCAAAATACATAGATAAATAAAAGGATGAGTGGGAATCTCATTATCAATAATTATGAAATGAGTTCAGAGTGAAACAAGACAGACAATAATACTTCAGGATAAACAGAAGAATACACAGGCAACGTAAGAGAATCAAAACACATCGACCTAGGATATGAAAATTTATTCCTTAGCTTTCTGATGGCAAAACACACATGTAAGTCTATGTATCCTGTCTGTTGTATCCTCTGTGTCTGTCTGCGCCGAAGCTTCATCACATCCATTTGCATTTCACAGCCAGTGTTGACTTCTATCACCAACACACTGCTGTATGAGAGGGCTGTCATGTTCCTCAAGTAAGTCTGCATGCGTCTGTGTAAGAGTATTGTGCACTCAGCTATTTGATAGCACACATACACACACACACACACAACACATAGTTTGAGAGAAACAGGGTAAGGGGTGCGGGGCTGAAAAAAGTTGCAGCCTAGTACAGCAGATGAAGGCAGGGAAAAGGAGAACAAGTGTGCAAATAAACAAGACAGTGAGGGAAAGAAAGAGTGATGGCCAGAGATAGATAGAAATAGAGATAGGCAGTGATTATACCACACTACATACAGTATGGTTCAGTGGAGCATATCGGTACAGGGACAGGCGGTCCATTAAAGCACAGACATCCTTATCCTGCTTGTCTGCCTGCTTTCTCTAACATCCATGTGCACATGGAGAAGAAACTACATTTCTAAATCTTTACGTCACCTGAGAACAACAATGATGACAAAGCATTTTATACTGTATTATCTCAAGCCTTGCCCTGGTTTATTGTTGTGTGTCCTAATATAATACATTTTTTCTATTGACCGTACATATAAGCTGATGATGAAATTAATTTCAATTCTATTAGACATTTTAGAGAACTCATGTATTAGACAAGATCCCTTGATACTGCAAATAATATGGATCATTACCAACACTCTACCACTGGATCTCAATGCAAGACACTTGTGCATTTTAATACTACATTTTACTGTGGTTATGTTATCTTGCGTGAATTGCGTGAAGAGAATCACAGTATAACAAAAACAATTTTACCATTATAATTGTCATGCAAATTATTTATCGCATTTTACTACAAGACATCTAGACTGTAAAATTCACTGCTGAATTTAGTACCCGCGTCTGCTGTGTTAATTAAAGAAAAATCATTACATCTTTATGGAGAAAATAATTTACTTGTTTGACTTTAATGCTTAGTTGTGGTCTGTCAATGTTAAAAGAGACACTGACACCAAGTAGAACTAAGAATAAAACATCACGTAAGAGTTTTAAAAAACACCAAACATCACATCTTGTAAGATTGATGTGTAAAAATAGTTACTTAATTCTCAATTCATTTTTTATTTGGATTGGTTGGGGGTTATTTTTTGTTAGTTAATCTTAAATCCATGTCAGACTTGGAGCGGAGAGGCCAATTCTTCTACTTAAAGATGCAATTAGCCTTAAAATCACAAATCTAGACTGTTGACTCCAGGCAAAAGTTGTGAATATTTTTCATCATAATTTGCTGTCACCATTTTTTTTATTTATTAGTTTTAAACAAATGCTTGACACAAATTCATACAATTAAGCTAAAAAAAAATTGGTCTAACGTGACCCAAGTTATACTGGTCAAGTTGGGTCCAACAGCTTTAAACATAAATAACAAAGTCTAACGTCATTCATTCTCTTAAGTCATGCCAAAATATGACTGCGAATCATTTAATTGCAACTGTCCATTTAATATCCCGCTGTGTGCACTCGGCCCTCATCGTTACTCTGTATGCAGGCCTCACAGTGCAAAATGCCACCGTAATGGAAGCAAAGTGTTGGGTTAATTGATAAATCTGAGGTCCTGAGTAGGAAGGAGTGTGGCAGTGGGAATGTTTTACGGCTGTGCAAATGAAGGGGCTGCAGAGTTTTACACACGCCGTAAAATGGTTATGGAGAATTAGCGTTCTTTCTCTCTCACTGCAGTAACCTGGACACTAATGCAGCAGAGCTGGATAGATGGATGGACATGATAACATATGAAATACATACACGGACACACACATAAAAGGTGGACACATATGGGGTTATGCATTTGCTGGCCCTGCCCCACCTATTTCCATTGTCTCTACTTGTGGCCTATTTCAGTTTAGGTATTAATTGCTAATGAATATTGTTCCCATTAAAAAGATCCCTCATACATCAGTTGTATGCATCACTGTGATACATTATGGCTGAAGCCATTAAGAGTGAGTCAGTGACTGTATGTGTGTAGACACACTTTTCCTGTCCCCATTGCCTGAAGCTTTGTACCCACAACACAATAATGACAATCATAAAGCCACGCCAGAGTAGCTGGGAGGAGACGTTGGTGTGAGAAGGGGTGTGTCTTTGAGTGTGTGGTTCGGCAAGAAGAGGGAACAAGGACAATAGTAGGGCCACATTAGTGGGGGGTATCAGCAGTGGTTTGGGTATATGGATGAATTCATATGTGCATGTGCTTGTATATGTGCATGTGATCAGGTAAACAGAGATGCCTGTGCAAACGTGTGTTCTGGTATGTATCCATGTGTGTTGGGTCTGTTCAGATGCAAGCTTTTTAAAGTTGTGATGGGTGTCAGTCTAATGTGAGGGGAAGGAAAGGCTTGGAGCACAGACAGACACAGACGTGACCACTCACTGTAGTGTACTTGATTAGCACGTAGCCTCCTAATTAGCTATCCTCTTTGGTTACAGGCAGTACCGCTGGTGACATGGCTAATAACAACCACAAAATTAGCATGGACAGAGAGGGCTTTCCCATATCTGCATTTGAAATTAGTCATTACTGGTGTATTTGGCTGGTGCTGAAGCTAAAAACCTTCGAGTATTGTCTCTTAAAATGAATATTACAGTTTTTGCTGGATTAAACTTTCCAACTTTGAGAGGTTCAGGCACTGCTTTTCCATAAAAAACTCACTTTTCATAGCTGTTCTTCATATCAAACAATTCAAAAAGTATTTGTGCTTTTAGAATTATAGATTTACAGCCAATTGTTCTAGATAGGTTTCTCCCACTCCTTCTCACTAAGGCTCACTAAATTTCCCTTTTGTCAAATACATGTCAGTTAATAAAGAGATTTTTGTTGCTAACAAGTGCTGTGTAAAGGGAGACTCATATTCCCCTCTGGCTCAGAGGAAGACTGTAAGACATACAAGTCTGGTGACTCATGTTGACCCATTTAGTTGGACCACATGTGTGGGTTTAACGAGCATCACTGTGTTTCTATGGCAAAAACAGTAAAGTTGCAGCTAAAATTCTTGAGAAAAGGTTTTTCAAGCTTACCGTGAGGGATGCGAATAACGAAGTGACGGAGCTGCCGAGAAGGGTCTGAGGTTTATGAAGCTGGTCTTTGGTGGAGAACCTGGGAAGCCAAGGCAACGCCACATGGGAGACAGGCCAATAATTACACAGCCCCTCACTGCCAAGGCTGTGGCAACTGGGGTTCTGGAGAGGTGGGGACTGTCGTGTGGATATGTATGTGTACTGACAGGCTGGGCCACATTTGCATTGATAGCCTTTTTTACTGTAACACAGATGGCTAAGGTAAATAAAGGTCCAGAAGTCATGGGTCATTTCTAGGGCTTGCTTAGGCCTGTGGATGCTGCATAAGAGAGCTGTGATGGTCGAGCCAGAGAGCTACGGTCTGAAACTACAAAAAAAAAACAAAAAAAACTGGGCTATGTTAATGATGATGCTTCGGGCTGTGTAGAGGGCTGAAGCACGCTTAAGGTGATGATTACTAGCTGGGCTAGGTAATGTGGCAGAAGCTGGGTGAGAGGGCTGTGACTGGGTTTGAAAATAATTAGGAGCATGGCTGGATAACATCGCTAGATAATGTGGCTGGGGGGAGGCTGGCTGGGCACGGCATGAATATGATGAGTACCAGGGCTGAGCTGTCCACTCCATTGGCCCTCTGAGCTGTGACAAGAAGCTCTGCTGGCTGCTGCTGCAGCTGGAGGTGATGCCAACGATAGGACTAATGTACTAATTACCACAGCAAGAGAAGAGAGAGAGTAAATAGAGGTGGAGAGGGCTACAGAAAGATGGTGCAACAAACAGACGAGAGAGGGAGGGATCTGAAGTCTGAAGCTCTGAGTGACAGCAGCATGACATGACTGAGCTGAGAGCAGGTACCACTATCCATATTATCCTTACAACAACTTTCTATGCAGCACTGAGAAAAGGTCACCATCAGCAGGGGAGAGTGACGGGTGATGGTGTTGTCTTTACATTCATTTGCGTGCAGATGTTGTTTAGACAAGTATCTTGGGGAAATTGATCCGTTTGTTACCTGTTCATTTAAAAGTATCTGACAATTTCTACTGAAACTAGAATTAGCACCTCACAGCTGCAAGTCCAAGGGAGTCACCTGAAGAGTTCTTGAAAAACCGCATTCATAATATCAAAACTGTGTTTTGGTCACCTCACCTGTGACCTTTGACTCCAAAAATCTAATAATTTCATCCCTGAGTCCTAGCGAATGTTTGGGCCAAATTTGGAGAGGCTCCATCAAGGGGTCCATAAAATATCATGAGTCCACGAGAATGCGTCAGACGGATAGACAAGCCGAAAACAATATGCCTCCACATAATAACAAATAGGTAGAAACATCTAGAAATACTACTATGAAGTATAAAATTAAAATGATTTTTCATTTAAATGGGCCAAATTATCCCTGTTGGCTACAATTTCTGTAGCATCAGTGAAAATTGTAATTTACTCCACACGTCCAAACACAAAGATGTTACAAGCCTTCCATAAATACTGTGTTAACAAATACAGCATAGATGCATTGAGCAAAACTGATTCTACTCCCCCAACCCCTGTTGTCAGCTGCAGGAGACCCCATTCACCCGCCCACTCACTCCCCATACTTATTTATCTCCACTTCCTGGGGCCGTGTTAGTTCATTCCCCTGTCGCTGCTCTCTCCTCCTTCCCTTGCTCTTCTCTCTCTCTCTCTCTCTTGTTTCACTCCTCGTTTCCGGGCAATTGGGTCTGGGTGCTGGTGGTGGGGGGGTAAGAGGTTGGGGTGGAGCTGCTGGGAACTTCGTGTGTGTGTGCATATATGTGTGTATGTGTGTGCTGGGAAGTGAGCTAATAAAGGACGGTGATCCATGAAAGGCCTTGAGCAAAGACACAGTCAATTACCTAATGCCTGGACCAGACTGCAGGGCCCACGCACACACATTTCTCTCTCCAACATGCTCACACACACACACCCTTGCATATACCTCATTTACGTATACATGGAGAGGGGGCAGTGGAGGGCATAACTGGGAATTGTGTGCATGTGTGTGGGTGGGTGTGCATATGCGTGTGATGGAGAGCGGCGATTTATTAAATTGCTGTCACTTTTGACAAATTTGTGCAACTCAAGTTGAAAGGGTTAGGCTGCACTGCTTCTCTGTTTCCTCTTTTCTTTTAGAAGAGAATCAGACTGAAACTCAGGCTACCCCAGGATAAACCTAAGTCTGCCATCAGTCTACCTTTGTTAAATGCTGATGATTGAGCTGGCTTCATGACAAAGCTCCAGACATGAAAATGGAATATGACATATCAACAGAACAGTGTGTAAAATAAACTATAAACTGCTAAACATGTTCCTTCCCTTTTCCTTTCCCAGTAACTTTTCAGCAAAAATATAGCAGCAATCAAATCAAGTGATACACAATTGCCCCTTTTCACTTAAAACAAACTGTATATATGGTCTTGCATAATTGTGTAGAACTGTGTGTAGACATAACGTGTTTGCCTCACCTCTGTCTCTGGTTAACGATGTTGACTACATGTGACAGCAGTCAAGTATAAAATGGGTCATTTGCAGGTTTACATCTATGTTACCCCCATTACCACAGAAGACCAGTGTGTGAAAGTGGTTTAAGTGAGAGTTTTTTCATCTTGATGGATTGTGTGTACAGAGACCAGGCAGGTAAGGAAACATTCATCAGTTTTGCATCTCTACACAGCATATTGGCTAGGTGGGTGTATGGTCTTTAATGATGACTTCATTTGGGCACATGTATATACAG
The DNA here is from genome assembly GCA_900303245.1 of Selene dorsalis. Taxonomy (NCBI): domain Eukaryota; kingdom Metazoa; phylum Chordata; class Actinopteri; order Carangiformes; family Carangidae; genus Selene; species Selene dorsalis. The sequence goes on from OMNW01024762.1 coordinate 11,760, forward strand.
TATATCCAACAAATAAATGTATAATAAGAAGAAGAATTATGTATATATTTGTAGTTCTTAACCTACCTCCTCTTGGAGTCAGTGAGGGATATCTGAAGGGCCTAGGCTGGCTGTGTGAAGGAACTGCTGCTGTGGCTCTGATGGTGGAGGACACTCCCTGTTCCTCTGGTTGGCGAACGTCAAGACATGACAAAACAAAAGTTGAATGTCACAAACTTTTAAGTCCAGCATAAGTTGATGGCTAAAACATCAAATTGGGTTGAGCATGAATCCTTAGCACAAAAAATAACACAAAAACAAAACAAAATACCTTGACAAGACTTGGGGTTAAAAGACAGATTTTTATAAAAGGTCTATTTAGTCATTTAATTTTAGCAGGATGAAGGACTGAAATGTCTTTTATCCAGTTATCAGGGAAATTATTTTGTGAGACAAATCAAACAGAGGAATAATAACAGTAACACCCTTCAGTTTTTATAATAAGGACATGACCATTTGCTACTTAATGTTGCGTGAATCTGCCAGTGACCGCATTGAGTTCATACAATATACATGTGCAAATTGGTGTATGCGTTCACGAGCACTTATTAGCACGTCTTGCTATATATGAAGGAAAAAAAATAGAGAAAAGATTTTATGAAACACTTACAGTTTATGTTCATGTCTGTGTGGGTGTATATGAGAATCCTTGTATACTCAAAATTTTTGTGTGGGTGTTTTTTTATCCATATTTGTGTGGCTATGTGTCCATTGTTGAGTTTTACAGACTTGTGTTGTCGTAGCTGATTCTGGGTCTCCTCCAGGTGTGTGTAAGAGGTCCGCAGATGCAATGTTAGGTCAGGACAGCGTACACGTTGCTCCCACACTTCCCCTGGCTCTCTGCGCAGACCCTGAAATAACCACAACCACAGACACACATACACACAGACAGACACAAGATTCAGATAATGATCACTGTATCCTTCTGTTAGTGACCTCTTTCTTTTTCTGATCCCTCTCTCACAGGTAGTTTTTTAAAGGATTTGGGGGGGCTTTTTATGGCTTAAATGACAGAATAGCTGTAGAGACAGGAAATGGGGGGACAGAGAGAGGAGGAATAACATGCACCAAAGGGCTTCCGGGTGGAATCAAAGCCAGGGCAACTGCAGCGAGGACTTCAGCCTCTGTATATGGGGCACCTATCCAGTGAGCTATATGACGCCCCTCTCACAGGTAGTTTTGGCTTAATGCTAAAACCAGTCGACTTCGTCTCTCTTCCCGTGGCCCAGCCACCAAGAGAGAAGAGAGCCAGCAATAAAAATAGAGTAAAAAAGTTATATCTGAAGGAACTGAGGATTTTAGAACAAAGGGGGAGGGATGCATATAGTGTATCAGTCTCACACACTTAATAAATAAAATAAAATACGACATGTTATTTTGTTTTCTTGGCCTGTCATGCAACTGTGCGCTAAATAAGGTGCATGGTAGGACTAAGCTATACAGCACACTACAGATAATCAGTTTATGGTGATCAGTGACTGGAAACATTAATATATTTACATATCTATCTACTAATAACACATTTTTAATGAAAACCATCCAAAAATAATCAGCAGCCAATCAACTGGGGCTTACCTGCTTCTTATTTATCATTTTATCTGAGGAGCCTCAAAGACAAAAGTTTTATTAGTGTGCTATAATAGTATGCTACCCATGTACATTTGATTGAAGTCTTTTTCGAACTGATGGGCAAATTCCACATATTTTTGGAGGCGATCTCAAAAAACGGCAGTTAAATAGCTTGAAACAGCTGTCTGTCATTTTTTTTCCTTGTACATCTACTTGACATTGTGGCTCCTTCCCTGGAGTGATGGGCTCCCGATGTCTACTGATACATCAAAGTTGCAAAGACAAAGAAAAGTCGCTTTTAGGAATCAGTTTTTATACCATTCCATGCTTAACCTTACTTCCTCCTATGTGTCCCCTTAAGACTTCATCACAATTGTCACACAAATGTACAAAAAAAATGGGATACTTTTAAAACATTTCAGGGTTATAATCTTTTGAAAGTAAAGGCAAAATTTTCCAACTGAACACTAAGTGATGTTAATACTTCCTTGTTTTGCGCAATACATTTTTAAGTTACAAAAACCAAACGAATATTGAGACCTATAGGTGTCTAATGAAAAAGAATAGGAAACTGTCTCCTCCAAGCGCACATCACTCTGTAACTTGTAGATGTATGTATTCTCTTTTTCTGAAAATCACGTGTAAACTTTGTGCAGATTAACTTAAATGTTGTTGCTTTGTTTGAGGTGACCTTCAGTTGTTGTTTGGTGTTAAAAAAGGAGGGAGGATGAGAGGGGAGAGATAGAGGGAAGGACAGG
>OMNW01024763.1:0-24244 GCA_900303245.1 Selene dorsalis
GATGTGAGATAATAGAGTTGCACCCCAAAGATTTGGGGGGTTAAGTGACTTTGAGGTGAGGACCACAAGTGCAGTTAATGTGTGGATTGGTGCTAGAGAAGAAAAAGGAGATTTTTTTAGCAGCAGCCCCGGGGACAATTTGTCAACAGGTGTGCAAAGGGCAACTTAAATAGCCCAGCTGTCATGGTTGTCATCCTGCAGATGTGATCCTGTGAATTTAGGATGTGGACTTTTCTATGTGTAACACTCCTTTTCTTTGACTTGGGTTTGATTTGCTTGTTGAAAACCTTCGGCAGAATTGAATCTGCCTCATTTGTCAGCAGCTTAACTCATTTTGCTCTTCAAACAAATGTAAACACTAAATTAAAGATTCTCGTCTCAAACTTAATTTTCAATAATCCCATTCGTTCTGTGCTGGTGACAAATCAGCAGCAGCTGATCCTCTATTTTTACCTCCCTCTGTAGTCGTCTTCATCTTTGCTCATCTTCAACTACAATGATTTCCTTGCTGCTTTTAATAGAGTTTCTGCTGCCCTCTGCTGGTAGAAATGTTTATGAGCTGCTAACTTGAAACAGCAGGGCCTTCAAATTCTCTTCAGTCAATATCAGTTAAATGATTATCAATTTATTATTCTCACTCTCTTTGATTTAAGACGTGGTCTATACTGCAGGCTACGGTAGGTCACTTGCACTGGAGAAGCCACCTGTGTTATCTCAACACCAAACACCAATGGTGAGATTGGGAAAGTACGAAAACACACTTGAAATATGTTCTGTGGTGATAATGAGTTCATGACTGGGAGGGAACACTAGGTAAAAGTCATTTCTCTCATGCATTAGTGAGAGTAATCAAAAGTCAAAAATAAAGTTAGATCATCAATTAGATTTTATTATTCTGATGTGATAGAAAAGACATACAGTATGTTGCCTGGTTGTTTCTGTAACTGATGATAATCGTGTTCTGCTGTGAGCTATGCACCACCTCCTTAGTTGGTTATACCCTGCCGTGCTGTGACTGAGCAGTCCAGTTCTCCTCGATGTACTGGTGGTAGGGGTCATTAGAGTGCTCCCTCCTCTTGGATTTGACTGTGCTCACCAGCATGGCCACAATGATGAAGGCAAATAAGCCGATCATCACTGCCAGATACCAGATGACATCCCTGAAGTTCTCCTCGGCCAGCGTCTTGTCTAAAGCGTTGGCTGCAGCTGTCATGTTGCGCCTCCAGTTGTCAAGATAGTGACCCAAAGCATTGGTCAGGGACTCCTCCAGGTGAAGGGTCACGTTGGACCACTCAGAGGTACTCATCTAATTGGAGGGAAAACAGAGGCTCACCTTCTGATATTTTAAAAGTTGAAGGACATATTAAACTGAGTGCTTTGTATTCAAAAATGAACTCAGACTAATCCAAATTCAGTTTCCCAACCACACAAGAATAAAAGATGAAAAGGTAGATGAAGCTAAATTCTTATCATAAAAAAAATGATTTTAAAGAAATAAGCCAAACTTCACGCACACAACTTCTGCTCTTCATAAATTCATAAAGTCCTCATTGTTCGCACTAGGAAAATGATTAAGAAAATTGATTTCTAGGGCCTTAGTGACCACAGGAAATGCAGTTACACATGTGGGTTATATTGTTTCAAGTACAGACTGAGAATATAGTTCATCTGTGATCTGTGACTGCAGACTGCCCACACTGTTTTTACAGTCATTAATTATCATTGCACATTGATGATTTAGTCGAGGAGGTCTTAGGAGGTCTTATTTGACCTCCAATTTACCTCCATTCTAGGAAGGCAAAACATAATGCTATTATCTATGTTATCATCTTTTCCATACTGCACCAACCTTCTGCCAGGTTTTAGAAGACCACACCATGAAATCAGTCAGGAGGTGAGGAGCCCACAGAGCGAAGACCAAAGACGTCCGGTGCTTCGCAGAAACACAGTCGACCATTGTTCATATTTTGTTTACTTTTTTAATCTTTTCTGCCTTGGTTGAACAGTCAGTGCTCTGTGAGTGCGCATGTGTGAGGGAGAAAGATACTGCAGCATGACCTTCAAAATGTTAGGCACACAAAATGTTGATACCTCCTCCAGCTGATAAAGAAAAAGGGAGTACTGGAAGTTACCACACACACACACACACACACACACACATTAACAAACAGGAACAAATTGCTCTCACTAGATGGCACTATAATGCTGCACATTTTCAGGTGATATTCACATGAACTTACATTTTTTCAGTGACTCCAAAAGTCTGACACCAACATCAGTGATTGTCTGATTAGTCATCAAATCATCAAATTAACTGTCTTTGTTTTTCTGCTAGTTCTGTGAAAAAACAAATGTGTACTATTTGGTACTGTGAGAAACTGAAATGGGGTCTTCATTCAAGCTAATGTAAGGTATCACTTTACATTAGCCTTCAGTGATCTATTGTCTTGCTGAAAGACACTTCATTGTGACGTCTGGATACTGTTTGAAGAGGCGGCAGTTCTCCCCCACAGAGCTAACGCTGCTGGAGCGCATGACTCCCACCATCAAGATTATGTTTAACTATGCAGCGCCAGCGGGTGGACACTGTGCTGACTTTTTTTTCCCTCTGTGAAGTGAAAGAAGAGAAAAATGGAACAGTTAGTGCAAAGAGCACAAACACAAAGTAGAAAGAGCTAGAAATAAAGAGAGAGAGAGAAAACCAGAGCCGAGAAAAGAGCTATAAACTAGTAATATTATGCAGAGACAGATGACAGAAGTAGAAAAGAGGGTAACAATAACACCATGAGTCTCATCTGATTTAAACAAAAAAATATATATATATGTGCAACATGTCTTGCATTATATAAATATATACACTGGGGTCTAAAAGTCTGCAAATACCTTCTAAGGAAATTTCATCTGCATTGCAAATACAACCATCAAACTGGTATCATGCAAATATTGTAAAGGGAGATTTTGCATAAAAATCTAAGAAAACAGGAGTGGACTTTTTGTCTTTGTTTGACTTGGTCTGTGGACAGTTTTCAGCATCTGCACATCTCAATAATATGGTATCTGAGTGATCTGATGTTTCTTTTAAAACACCAGGACTTTCTCTGTTTCTCCAGTGTAACGAAAGCACGTTACGACACAATGTGTGTTGAAATGAACTGACAGTGGGGGACCAGAACATGTGATGCTTTTCACAATAAAGAGGAGAATATTGCATCAATCTGAAACACGGTTTTGCAACACTTACCCTTTGTTATGTGACAACAGAAAGAAATATAATGGTTAAAGTATAAACATGTGTACATATCAGCAAAATGTACATGTGCATGTCATTCCCTCATTCTCTTTCCCTGCATGCTCTACCTGTCTTCATTATCTCTAATAAACTCAGTAGTTTTGATTAATTTAACACATTTTTTTAAAACTAATTTACCTTATTTCACTTAAGTTAAAGAGGGTACTGGCAGGTTTTCTCCCATCACTGACCATGGTTTCTTGCCAGGTGTTGGTGTTTGCCAAGAGGTTTCCCCAGTGACTGGCTGTTATGTGACAGTGATACAATGGTCTTGCAAGCTGGAGAGCATGCTAACTTCAATACAAGAAAAGAAGTGCTAGAAATAGGAGTAACACAAAAGTAACACTGGCGCTTACATTGTTTCCCACTGCTGGGTTGGCGACTTAGGGGTTCAAGTTGCTAAAATTGTAGCATTTCTTCTAGACTGATGAGGCGTGTTAACAACAGCTTTCCCCACGGCAGTCAGTAGAACAATCACAGTACCTGTGGAAACTGGGCCTAGCTAAAGAAATAGAGTTCAGTTGTTGGATCTCACTTTATGGATTTTGTATAGCGCACCATTGTGACAGACTGTGACGTCAGAGGGTTGAAAATCAAATGTAATTTAATACCAGAATATTTCAACAAAATTTAAATGATTCATTTATTACACACGTTAGGACAGATGTGGATGTAAACTTAAAGTTAACTGGTCCTGTTTTAAGACTAGTATCATTTTTAAGAACTAGTTTCTTCTCAGACCACCACTAGAGGGCAGTAAAGTCAAAGGAGGATTTGTGAGAGATTACTTATTTACTCTGATTACTTTAACCCTCACAGCTGAATTTAATCAGTTGACATTCATTTGTTTGCTCATGATTTGATCTCCTTATATACTGCTTTACAGAACTTTCTCCAGTCTTTGATTTTACATTTCTTTTATTACCCGTTTATTGGTGACACTTTTTTCTATATATATTAGTTTCTCTCCTGCTTTGCGTTAAGGTAATCAAACAATATGGCTGTGACAGTCTAATTTAAAGCATTTTTTAGTAACTAACTCAATCTATTGTATTGTATTTTATAATGGCATTCATACATGTAAGACCGAGGATGGCCCGAATGCTTCTTTTCCATTGGAACTGGAAATGTTCATTAGAGACTCAACTGGTGGCTTAGTATTAAAGTTGAGGGTGTGTGGATGGTGGCGTTGCTGGAATGGATGTAGACGTGGGCATCGATTGGAAAAATGTTGTCCCCTTATAATTCATAATAGCTGGCCTGTAGTCAGTCACAAACAGTTGTCAATGAGTCACTTTTTCTGAGACATATTGCTAACAGCTGATAACGATCAACCAATAAAGGTACAACTCTGCCAAAACTAGCACGATGCTTCATATAATGCACACAGCTTCCCTGGGGTGTAAACAAGCTAAGGACAGCAAAGCACTGACTGAAATAACCAAAGGCCACCTGACTTCATCATAAGCCTGTCTGGACCGAGCATTAAGTGTCAGAGACGAACCAGGACAGCAATGGAAACCCCAAGGCAGAGCTGACATATGCAAAAGAGAGGACAGTGCCACAGGAACAAGTGAACCGTGAACCCCCTGCAAGGCTAAAATGTTATGTAAAGTCAGAAGTGCTAATTCTCACACATACACACACATACACATACATGCACAGACATGCATACATTTCTTTGAGTCTCAGAAGTTAATTTGTATGTTTGATTATAGATATTATAGATAAACACTGGTTAGCTTGAGTCACAGCCAGAATTACCTGTTCATACCAAACTTTTCAATACAATAAATCTGTCATGTACTAGCTTGTATCATTATCTGAAAATCTGTTCAGCATTTTTGGCCTTGGATGACACTGCAGTACTTTTCCACACATCCCTATTATTACTCCCTTCCCCTTGTAAAGATGATAATCAGTAACGCTTGCCTGACTTTAAATTATTAACAAACCATAAGAGCAATAAATGCAGACCAGTAATACATATTTAAAGTTCCTCACAAATTGAGTTAGGCCTCAAAAAGAATAAACACCCAGACACCCAGAGCTGCTGTGACATCAAGTCTCATTCAAAGTTACTATGTCTTGGTAATGCAGGTCTAAGTTAAGATTCATTTGACGTGTGTGTCTGGCATAAAACACCTTGGATGAATCTACTATGCAGATTTAACAGATATTGCATCAGCAGACATTGTGATACTTTTAACTTTCTTTTTTGAGAGGCCATTTGTAAGTGAACACACCTAAATCAAAATCATGCTTTGACTACAACTTGACAAAAACACAAGGCATGACTTGGTATTTGTAGTGTCAGAGGTAGAGCATGAAAAAAACAAACAAAAAAAACGACAAATTTCCACGCTGATCACAACTATGCTAACTAACATGAACAGTGTTTTGTGATCAACATGGAAGTTTGTTTTTTTCCATGTTTCACCTTTGAAGATTTCTCTGCCAATGCTACAGGTGAAAAAAACATGACCTAACAAGTGCATGTCAGCTGGGCTTTGTTTGATTTCTAACAGTTGTTTCAAACACTCTTATTCAAATTTCAATAACGGTAGCAAAGTCAGTCACGCTAGCCAAACCACAGTTATTAAACTGACAAAGGAGCATAGTTTGAAAATTAGAAATGGGTGCACCCAGCATCAATATGAAGCTAAAACTGTTGTTGTTGCTGACTTGTTGCAAATATATATCTTTATTTCAGACTCAAGGCACATAGGCAAGACGAACAGCAAAACAGACACACAACACATACAATAAAAGAAAATAAAAGCACATACAAAAAACAAACGAAACAAAAAAAACTACATATTTCATTTAAAGGGACAACTGTACCAGTGTCTCCAGAGACTGATACCTGATGGAGCTACACTTGATGTTGGTCAAACTATTGTATGATTTTCTTAAGCATCAAGCAGACACATAAATCAATACTTTAGGTTTCTAAATACAGCATTAAGGGTGTTGACACGTGCATTAACAAACATTTTGCTCGCACTTAATTGGTTGCACAAAGACCAAGCCACGGATTCATCAAGCCAGGCGAAACCAATCCTGGATCAGTATGTGTGCACATGGTTTCCTCACATAGACCCCGCCAGGGACCAAATCAAAAAGAAAGGCAACACCGCAAAAGTTATAAAACAGCGAGAGAAAGTGTGGCAAAGTATTGCAGACCGCCTGAATGCATAAGTAGTGCACAAACACACACTCACTGCACCATCACAATTACAATCAAAATAGTTAATTAACATCCCTGAAAACGTAGTTGTACTCTGGTTATGAATCAGTTGAAATTGACTGCAGATGTGAAACTGTGTAAATGTAACTCCATCAGACTGTATAACTGTTTGATAAATAGATGAGCTCGTTGACTTAATTGAATTTCCCTTTGGGATAAATAAAGTTTATCTTATCCTATGTTTGCTGTTTGATATCACGAGCTGAGTCACACAACATCTATTAATAACCACTTTTTACATCATGGCTGTGTCAAGAATGTCACTCTATTTAGAGGTTTGATATACACAGAGGTTTTGATGATGAGAGTTTGTATTGACAGATCACTTCTCTGGTGTGTTGCTGGGGGACAAGGGGTATGCCTGCCAGCCTGCTCTATCTTGTAGAGTCACTGTGTGCCTTCAGTTTTGAAAGGAGCTGATGGTTTACCTGCTTTGGTTAATCCTTATTAAATAAAGAAACATCATGCAACTCTTTGATGTGTATTTATATTTATATGGGATGTGTATTTTATATATAGTCTATGGGAAACTGTAAATTATCTAATGATTGCAGCATCATCTAAAATCACCATTTATCTACAATGATTGAAAATAAGTGGATCTACTTGAATGTGATAACAATGTGTAGTGGGCAGTGGAATAATTATTGGTTTCCGTTTGTGATGACTGCTGACTGAGATAAGGGATGAGATTAAATAGATCCTGGAATTTAGCCTGGTATGTAGCAGGCTAGCTACACAGAATAAATCTCCATGGTAACTTATGCCATAACATATCCCACTTTCCATTATCCCACTTCTGTGCCACTGGATCACGGAAAAATTGAGCCAGGATAACCAAGATATCCCGGCTTAATCCCTTATCCTAGTTTTGTGCAATGGGCCCCTGGTCTCTTCAATAAAATTCTTAGTGCATTGTTATAGGCAAACTGTAGTTTATGCATGCTTTCTTTCTTATAGTTAACCCACAGGTGTGCAGTGTACAGAGGTGTACCTTGCGCTTTGAACAGAGACATTTTGACATCATCTGAACACAAATGAAACCTGCAAGCAAGCATATTTGCCTGCACATACAGCTTGCAGCACTGCCTATAAATATCATCTTCGTCTGTCATGTCCTCTGTAAGGAAATGGCTAAGGTATCTGACCTTTTTACAGGGAGCAAATTATTGTTTGACAGTTTAAAAATAGGAAAAGCTATTTTCTGGTCCATTCTAGTGCAGCAGATCAGTACATAACCCTGCTGGCATTATATTGTCTTCAGTACCATATACAGAGCAGACATTCAGCAGCTGTTGGAGACCAGCACTGCTCGGCGGAAAAGTAACCAAATCATCCACATACATCAGGTGGTTCACTTTTTTTGTTTCCAACACACCCAGTATTACAGGCTGTGAGATGCCTTGATAGATCGTCCACATACAGGTTAAAGAGAAAGGGGGACAATATGCTCCCATCTGACCTTTGCTCACACCAAATGGTGCAGACACACTGTGTCCCCATTTAACCTGCATAGTTTGATTGGTATACCAATATGCCAGCACCATCACTATGCATGCAGGCACATCTCTTTCAACCATTTTAGTGAACAGTTTTATATGGTTAACTCGATCAAAGGCCTTGGAGGTATCAATAAAACACAGTAAACATGGGAGTTTAAATTCAAAGCTTGACCTTTAACCTTAGATGACCAAACAGTAATCAAAGATATTCCCTTGAGGAGTTCTTGAGATAATGCATCCACAAGCCCAAAATCAGGTAAGGTCACTACGACCTTTGACCTTTCAGTATGAACCACTGGGACATTCAGTGGCCTGACAACTTGACCAGCAAATGGAAAAAGGTAGTGAACCAATCACAACCGAATCCAGGCAACGTGGGTGCACGTTACAGTGACTAAATCGGACAGATGTCAGGCGAAGGAAGGGTGGAGAGGGCTAAGATGTGGCTAGATGCTACAAAGTAAGCAATATACCAGTGTGGGACCAGGTCAGTCAAAAACACAGTTGAGCTCACTGATGAGGTCATCAGGAGTGTTTGAGTGTGAAATGTTTTGTTGATAGTATGTGATGCATGTGATATGACAGATGAGTGTGTGAGAAGGCGAAGTGAATTTCCAGTGTGAGATGAGGGGAGAATTATTAATATGGATACTGACCTGTTCTCAGATGAAATGGGGATCTTCCCTCCTGCTTGGTCGAGCCCAGGTGGATTCCTGTCTTTGGCTCCTGGTTGGCAAGGGGAAGCAGCTCATTGTGTGGTATCAGAGAGAGAGCATGCCATGTGTGCAGGAGAGTGCACCTTGTGTTATTTTATGTTAATGCTGAGTTTTGTTATTTTCAGTTAAGTTTCTTTTTGGTTAATGTATATTTTGGGTGACAATCTCTTTGTGAGAATAAATTCACTATTTTTGATACTGGGACCTTGCATTCTGAGTCTGCCTCTTACAACCCCTTCACTCTGGCCAGAATTACCACAAGACTATAAGTACATTCACTCTAATGTAAACCATTAATTATGAAAATAACATATGTAAATGTAAACTACAGAGGGAGAATGAAGCTCAGACCACATAGGAGATACAAGAAAGCTTGAAAAATTACATGCTGAACTTTGAACCTGCGTCATCACAGCTTCTTTCTTATCTTAAATCTTTCCACCCTCACCTCTCTTCTGAAAGATGTTTATAGTCCTATTTTAGTACAGAAACATCTGAGGGCAGTGATAAGAATTGTTTTGTCTACACACGTTATGACTTGCAAGAATGCTAATTGTTGATAACGTTAGCTTCTTTACATGTAAACTAACCTGATATTTTTTCTGCATCATATCAATAACTTCCTGTTACCATATCAGCAAACTCTGTATCAGCAGTTTACACTTGACACTCCACCCGCCACGCTGTTGATTTGTCACTGATCAAGAATGTTGTTGTCAATGGTCAGTTTGACCCTGAATAGCCGGAAAAGGCCTCACTGGTGTCTGCCTCATTGATTCACATTCATCATGTCAGCGCCCTAGACACTATTCTCCCTGCTGTTATTACTAAAGGAGGTAAATATTTCTTTTTGCCATTGAAGCCCCATTCACTGGATTAATGCCAGAATACCTGGCATTCTGCCATAGTTTAGTCGGGGCTGTGAATGGGGAATGACAGGAATGCATTGACTACGTGTTTGCTGTATATTTGAAAGGTCACATCACATTCCTACATGGCTGCTTTTGTTGCCCCCCCCAATAAGAATGAATAACAATGATGTTATTAAAGTTTGAGAATGGATAGACATCCCCCAAAATCCCCCAAAGTCATTAGCTAATCATTGGATTGAAAAATGAAATATATGTGTGTAACAATATTTTGTTAGGGCACACTTACAACAGAAACAGCAAGCACATCAGAAATCAAATGCATCACTTTCATTACAGTTGTAACATTGTCTTAATAACCGCATTTTAAATTAATTTCAATGACATTTGTGAGTGAATTCATGTACAAATCAAATATTTACTCGTCGATCAATATTCACTGATTGCTTTTAGCTCCTGTCTAAGGTGCTTTGGGGATGGACATTTTTTGAAGACATTGTCTGCAGTTATTTTACAGGTGAGAGATTGACAGCCATCTGCGAGGGAATGACGAGCTATGCAGGTTATGCTGATGTTAACATGTTAATCAGTGCCGTGCAAAGGGTGAATTTTAACCTCTTTGCAAGAAACAGAGCACCTTGGGATCTGCTCAGGGCATCAATGGACTTGAATGGCTGGAATGTGTGTTTTGTATCCCCTACCAAAATGCAGCATTACTACCTTGAAAGGTCCCAGCGATAACATAAAGCCAAGAGAGAGTCAGGGGGCAAGGACAACACAACTGACTTACTGACTGACTGACTGACTGACTCTGCCAAGTGAGGACCAACAGGTTTATGTTTGCTTTATGGTGTTTGATTTGGGATGGTGTTTCTTGGTATGCCTTTAGGCAAACAAATAGTATCCTCTTCTTCACCAAGGTTAGCTGACACCAATGTGTTGTTTTGATAGAGAAGGCTGTATTCTCATCATCTAGTCATATTCATCTACAACTTAAGCATTACCTATTAAAGCTGAATTTTACAAGCCTGCATAAACATAAATGACCATTCAATAGAACATATATTATTTATAAAACTACATTTTTAAAAATACACATAAAATTTACAGATTACAGTGCATGTTGCCTAATTCATTACAGCAAATAAAATCATCATTCCAATGCTGTGAAGCCTTTTGCACTATTTGTTTCAGACTATTGTTCATGTTTTCAGTGTCCAAAATAGACAATGAACAAAGCATGGCCTGGATGCCAGTACTTTTCCACAAGGACAATATCATTAGTTTCCTCTTGGGAAAAAGGGAGGGTATGAGTTGACTGGGGGTTGGTGGAGGAGTCAGCAAAATGTGTAAGAGATCTGAAATAATAACAAAGAAAATAATAATGTATATAATACATACGATTGACTGATGAAATCCTGGCCTGAAGTTTTAATACAACACAAGAAAATGTAAGCACAGTGTATAAATTATATGAGTGATACAACATGACACTTATTCATTCACTAAAATTTAAATAAAACAGTGGTGCTATGTTCATAACATTTACTACAACCACACCAAAACCACACTATAAGATATTCTACGACAAGTCCTGCATTCAAAATCTTCTGAAATTTTGTTCAGATACGCGTGTTTGCCAGATGATGAACCTCTCTGACTCTGGAGATCTCCTGTCTTTTCCTGTTGTGCCACCAGAAGGGTGACACTTTTGGCTTTTATACCATTTTTCAACCAAAATTGTCAAGTAAAGCATAATTTTATATGCAGGTGAACAGCTGATAAAGGGCAATTGACCCCTTTTCCACTGCCAGTACAGCTTTCTCCTCTGAGGTCACATACAACAGCATGGACTGATATCATCACATATACTACATAGAGCACAAACGGATACACTGATGCAGCAGAAAAAGCATGAACTGCTAACCACTGTGCAAATCGGTAAAACAGATCTGTCATGTGATGTGAGATACTTCAGTCAGTGTTTCTGTGTTTTTCAAACTTATTTTGGGACTGCAGTTCACTCTTTCATCCTCAAGCACAGTGTCTTTGGTGTAACAGCACCATGCTGGGCAGACAACAGATGCATCTATCTGCATGCTCTGAGATACAGCAGGAACAATGTGTTTTACATACCTGCACCTAATGCGGAGTCAGTTCAGATGTGAATACCATACAAACCCGTTTACATTGGCAACAGGAGCCTGTTAAACCCATTAGCCTGTTCTCTTCCCAACCATAAAAAATAAATGCAGTGATACTAAAGTAGCAGGCTCTCTGGCGGCAGTATCAGATATGTTTCCATTAAGAAAAACACCTATAAAGTTACTTGTTTACATGCTTGGGTTTAAGGCACCTGCTAAAAATCTGTCAGGAAATGAATGTCATTTTCTCAGGTTATTCCCAACTGCTACCCACTCACTCACCTTTGGAGTGTGCATGCTACAATTTAACTTGTTGCTATACAGATTCATAGGACATCGCTGATATTAGTCGATGTTTATCTGGTAATACAAATTATGGCCTATAAATGCCAACCTCTGACTAAAGGAGTTAAAATGTTTAATATGTATTTTTATGCAGTTACTTTTAACTTTTAGCCACTGATCCTGGCTTTTTGATTGGTGGAATCTTATGTTAAGATGCCTGGGTTCATCCAATCTTCTTCTGGCTCTGAGCAGATTAATAGTAAGGCCTTGCTGGTGTTTATGTAATCCTGGTCAGCAATAACAGAAAGCCACAAAATCACACAGAATGGCTGTAATGAATGAGTAATTTTGTTATTAGGCGATCCCACTTCGTTTTCAGTAAACAACATCTTAATCACTATGGGACCACTTTGCAAAATACCACTGAAAAGTACAATGTTCTTATTCAGATCTTGTGAAGTGAGTTTCAAGGACCACAAGACCACATCAGATAAATAGACCAGGTTAGAGTGCGCCTCTAATCTGGTCAAAATCAAAATCATTCAGCTGTCTCTTTAAAATAGACGCTTGACTTCATACAACTTCAACTGATAATCACATGATCAATGCATTTTCTGACATCGTAGTAATCTTAAGTACACCGCAATTCAACACATTTAAATGACACTTATATGATTAATAATCTTGCACAAAACTGATTTTATGCCAACCAGTTTGCTTCTCTTTTTTTTCTGTCACAACGTAAATGATGAGTACACGTCATTTTTGTTTCCATGGAAACTTTATTTTCTGTCTCTAAAAATAAAATCCATAAAAATAACAATGTATATTCTCCCTGAATGAAAGACAAGGTTTTTAAAGCTCTTTCCCATAAAGCAATGATCACTTATCAATTCTCTTTATGTTACGCATCATTTATGCTCAAAACTGAGAGGGACTTGCCTGTCACATTATGACAACTTTTTGTACTGAGGTCATTCAACACTGCTCTAACATTACAAAGCACAACATAATCACTTTTTATTATTATTATTATTATTAATTGAGATGTTGGGGTGTGTTCATATCTGGGCACTTTACGCTGTTGCAATAAGGACCACAACTGTAAAGGCCAGTAATTTTGTTAACCTGGTTGAATTTACTCTTGGTGTTTGAGTAAAGTCATCAAGTAATATTTTATCCTGCAATAAATGTCTGAAATGTCATTTATGTGTAGATTTATCATTCTCTGGTGATTTGCAGCTAACTAAAAAAAAGCAACTATTTATAAGAAAAAAACTGATTTCTTACATGGCTTTAAGCAAACGTGGTATTCACAGCACAAAAACTTTCAGGGTGAAAAACTGAACACTTTTTTGCTTCATGACCTTTGTGAGGGTTTTTTTTTTCACTTAAGCGTTGCACACTAAGACACATTTGGTAAGAGGTTTATTAAAGATGCACTTGAAACCAGATTAAATGACATTTCAGCACTGCAGTGCACTAAAGGTATATTGACACAGTAGATACACATGAAATAGCTATATCAGAAATGTATATTGTCTGTGATGTAGTGAGTTTTGTGTTATATTGTGCTCAATGTTAACATAATGCAACACACTCCACACACTTTTCAACAATGTAACTATGAAACCTAGAACCAGATATGCATAAAATGTAAATTGATACAGAATCATGAGCATTGGTACTTAGGTTTTTTTGTTAGACTGGTGTATAATAGTATAGTGTATGAAAGGTATATGTGCGTAACACAATGCAACAGAATTCTGACACAAAAAAGTAAAAAAACAAAACACAGTTGTAAATAATATTTAAGTCATTTGAACAGCTGCAGCTGAAAATGGAATCTGGTCATACAACAGCCCATAATAATGTATACATGTCACAAGATTTTTGGCAATTTCTTCTTTTCCAAAAGAAAGCAAAAATTAAATAAAAGCAGAATAACATTTTCTAATCTTGTGCTTCTTCTTTATATTTTCCATGCTACAAAATATGTAATATTTTAAATAGTGTGTATTAACTGCCAGCTTGATGCAATACCTTCAGTAAGCTAAATAAAATCAGTGGATATAATTGCCACCATAAACGTTATGCAACACCAGCAGAGAAGCAATGCTTCATATCTCTTAATATTAATTCTTGATTTATAAATGCCATAATGATTCCCACATAAAAGATAGGCTTGGATATTATACTCTCTGCAGCAGGACATCTGGACATTTATCAGGTGACAGCCTTGGAAGAACTGTCCAGGGCACAATAATTAACTCAAAATCTTACTAACATTGATGTATTATAACCATTGTGTTCAGAGGCAGAAACTTGTACAAAACTCTAATGGGATATAACCTAAACAGTTTCTGAATTACTACGGACAGATGTATGCTACACCAGCAACTAAGCCTACAATCACTGTCACCAACAGTGAAAAAAAAAAGATTAAATCACAGAATACATGTTTTTCACCATAAAAAAAAGAAAGACAAGTGCATATGTCAGGTAAGGCAAATATTACATTCGCTTAGAGCACTACAATTCTAAAAATCCCAAAAGATACTCTGAATGAAGGATTAACAACAAGAATTGTACAAAATGGACACACTAGTGCCAAATGGGACTCATAGTCATAAGGAGTACCTTTTTTTTCACAATTATTGAATCATTTTAAAAATGATTAGAATAAGCTTGGGTCCCTGTTAGAGAGCTACAAAAGGTAACTGTAAATATTACAGACAGAACTTCTCAAATCTCTGAAAATTACACAGTTTGTTTGCAACAGCCCCCAAATCTCAACATACCTTCAACCTTCAGAAAAGCCCACAAAAGTCCCCATTTATTTGATGCAGGTTTCATCTACAGTGAAAAATAAACAAACAGGAAGATGCCCACAGAGCAGACACACAACAGGCCCAAGTTGAGGAGAAGTTTTACTTTTGGTGGCTCGTACAGCATCTCTGCAATGATTGCAGCATCTTCCTGCTCCACTTTCTGATGCGCGCTCTGTGCTCCTTCCTTATATCCACAGAGCCAGTCCAGTAAACACATGTACCAACTACTCTCTTTATTTCCATGGCAGCCTTCCTCTTTTCCGATCCTCTCTATCCTTCTATTATCAAATTGTTCTGCTGGGGTGTTTGCAGGGGATGTTTCTGTACTAGGTGTTGCTGGGTCATGGTCAGTGGATGGGACCAAGAGTTTGACATCTGCCCCATCCAAACACCGTTCCTTTCTGATATCTGTGGGCATTTCCTTATGGAGGCTTGCATCACCATTACAATTCTTGTCTGTGAGCCTGTACATTTCCTTTTTGTTCTTAACGAGACCCATGTCAATGTTGCGGAGCCCCCAGATTGTGGTGGTGCAAATCTGTTCATTATCGGGCGGAGAGGTGCAGAGGCTGACTACGACTGCCACCAGCCCTGAAATCCAGAAGAGCCCAGCAGCAAAATACATGTAATGCACATGAATGATGAAGGCAGGCCTATTGTCTGGCTGGTCACAGCGGGGCTGGCGGTAGATAAAGGATAAGATTAGGCGTGTCGTACCTAGTGTGAAACCTGTCATGCCTCCCCAGAATGCACCCTTCTCATTACACCGTTTCCACATCACACCCAGCAGGAAGAGGGCAGCAATTGGTGGAGTGAGGTAACCAGCAACTTCTTGGATGTACAGGTATGTCTGACCACCTTGCATTTCAATGATAACGGGGACCCAAGCGATGCTAATTATCACCATTAGCACAACAAACAATCGGCCCACAATGAGCAGCTCACGCTGTGATGCCTCCTTGCGAACAGTTTGGTATATGTCCAGGGTGAAGATGGTGCTTGCGCTGTTAAAGATCGAATCAAGATCACTCATCAAGGCAGCGATCATAACCGCCATCATCAGACCCCTGAGTCCCACTGGCATCACAGCCATGACCAGGCGAGGGTAGGCAAGGTTTGAGCAGCCAGCCTGAGAACCACACACGGCCATGCAGTGCTCTGGTCCGATACAGGCGATTTCATCTGCAAACAAGATGCGGGAGATCATTCCGGGAATGACTATGACAAACATGGGCAGGATCTTGAGAAATCCAGCCATGAGTGTCGAGCACTTTGCATGAGCAATGTTCTTTGCTGCTAGTACTCTCTGAACAATGACCTGGTCTGCACACCAGTACCAAATAGATGCAGGCGTCTGGCCAAGAATGAAGCCTGGCCAAGGGATGTCTTCGTCCAGAGGGCCTCGGAGGATGCGTAGTGAGTTTGGTTTAGGCTCAATGCGACAGGAAGGAGAATAGGTGAAATTTCCACTAGCTATTATAGCAGAAACATTGGGGACTGCCTGCATGTACTTTGTTCTAACACCCTCTAGCCCACCAACTTTGATTAGGCTGATGGTGGTTAGGGTTAAGGCTCCACCAATCATTAGGACTGCCTGAAGGGCGTCCGTATACAGCACTGCCACCAGTCCACCGGTGACAGTGAGCAGTGCTGTCATACTGATAAGCAGGACAATAGACACATACAGGTTCCACCCCAGGGACTCCTGAATGAAGAGAGCTCCAGCATACAAGTCTACAGATAACCTGGTAAAAATGTAAAGTAACACAGACAAGCAGGCAAAATAAACTTTTAGTCTGTTGCCACCGTAGCGTTTCGACAGGTATGCAGGCATGGTGTAGACTCCTGAGTGGATATAGACGGGGATAAACACCCAGCCAAGCAGCTGCAGGAGTAGAAGTGCGTTAAATTCCCATGCTCCAACAGCAAAGCCACTTGCTGCTCCTGATCCAGCCAGGCCTATGAAATGTTCACTGCCAATGTTACTCACGAAGAGTGATGCGCCTATCACTATCCATGTCATGGAGCGCCCAGCCAGGAAGTAGTCACTCACAGTGCTGCGATTGGCTTTCCACATGGCAAAAAACCCGATGACTAGCACCAGGACAAAATACAGTGCTACCACAGCTATGTCTGCTGCTTCCATTCCAGGACCCATTCTTACAGATTGTTTTTTAAGCGTGTCTCCAAAAAAAAGAAAGAAAGAAATGGAATATAAATAGTCAAAGTTAAGTGTTTAATTTATAAAAATGGAGCAATGGAAATGCTCTGCTTTGGTTTGCTGTCTGGATGGAAGCTGTAGTATCCACCGTCAGTTCAAATTCATTATAGATGTGCTTCGGAGGGGGTTATCCACCGGCACTAAGGTCGTTCTACATTTAGAGGAGGATGTTGTAGGCTTCTGGTCTAGAAAACCTAGAGTTAAGATTCCTGCAAGACAGCAAAGACAAAGAAAAACACCTCATTAGAGTTTGATTTGAGAGAAAGCCAGAGAGAACAAATGCTTTTAAGTTTACAACAGCCAGAGTAGAAACAATGTCTTATGTCAAGAAAGATTACTGTATTCAAACTCAACATCATATCAGCGTGGCACAAAATGATCAAAGTCACTATACAACTGCAGTGTTTTTCAAGTGCTGGTTATTGGGTTTGACCTGCATATAACTTCACTCCTAAATCTTTTGAACACAAAGCACTCAAGAAAGGGCTAATGTAAAACATCAAAGACAGTTTAATAACATTACATAAGAAATCAGGAAGAGTCTGAAAGTGTGGCCAAGAAGTTCTGAGATTGCTCAATAATTGTTCTGGCAATGATTATTTTGACAATTATTGAGCGATTTAGCACAGTTTCAAAATGCCTGCACAGTCTCAAGAATTCCTGAGGATGCTTCAAGTCATTCTCCGCTGGCCCAGATTGGTAGAATTTCATTTTATGGTTTTGGCCATAAATCAATGAAGAGTATGGGGACGCACAAGCCAACAGAATATTGGCGCACAAAATAACCATGTCCAATTTTAATATAATTTTAAATTTATGATGCCATAAACATACATAAATGAGTTACATTAACAAATCTTAACCTAAACCATTGCTTGCATTTCAAAACACCCACTTACATGTAGTTATATGCTACAGTGGTACCAAACATGTGCTGAGCAAATTGAATTCAACAGATACTTAAAATTATAGTGAGGTGGATTAAATTAAACCCCTCTCCCAGAAAATAATAATATGCATGGTGGTGTATGAGCACATCTGTTTTGTGTCAATGATACACACACACACACACATAAATGTGTAGCCTCTCTTGAGGTTTCAGCCTGCCAAGCATGGTAGAAAATAGCCCCACGCCTCCTGTCATCACAACCAGGCATTGTACATCTTTGTCTATAAAAGAAGTCTTTGTTTTCATTTTATCATCTCATGATCATCTATGATTATGTCTGTATGTGCTCACCATGAAATGGACAAGACCTTCTGGCTCTGAAACACAGCAATGTCATTGAATAGATTAATAGAAATGTATTTGCAAAGTTATACAATGTGGGATTCAAACAACAGTATCATCACAATATGCCAGAACCTACTTACAGAGCTCTCAGCCAAAATACTACAGTATACAATTGCTTTTCTCTTCTCCCTCTCCCTGCAACAGAAGCCAAAACTTAACTTCCACCATTATCAATGAAGCTGGTGCTTTGATACAGAAGTATGAGCGACTGCCCCAGGTATTCAAAGGCTAAGGAAAATGCCAAGAGAAAGCAGCGCTGACATTCACCATTCAGAAGTCCTTGAAGTATAACAGTGTAAAGTGCCCACTGCCAGAAAAGAAAAAAAAAATAAATAAAAATCACCCAAACTAATATTGACAAACTTACTACAGCTGAGAGGACATTCAGATGAATGAAACCTCTGGCACTGGTCCACACAGTTTATGTGCAAGTCTTTAAATGTTCCACCTTTGTTTTCTGTTACAATAGAGAATACAACGTGAGATCCAGGCTGAGCTGGGTTGCAGCAGACCAGTGCCATAATGGATGGATTAGATGGTGTACGGAAACGATGCCACGTCAATTAGCGGAGCAGATGTATCCGACATCTTAAGACTGCCTTTATGAATACAAAAGGAGAGGCGCCCCGGTCCACGGGGCAGGGTGTAATCTGCTGCACTGCACAGACGCACCTATCCGGCCGTAGGAATGTTCTAGAACAGTCACTCATTCATCCGTCTGCTACAAATGCGCATCTTCACGGAGCGTGTTTCCCCCTCACAACCAGCTACCTTAAACGCACCATATAGTAGGCTACTCTTATACCCTACGGTTTTTTAAACACTACAGGCAAGTGTGATGTACACGTATTATATTGTATTAAGCGTTTCTGCCCGGCTATCACATACAAATATAGGTCACTCACAGTCTGTTGAGACATATCTGACAGAGATAATCAATTAAACGCCATCCGCCATTATCGAAAACCCAGCTTTACCGCCAGTTTTTTGTTTTTAATATGAGTGATAAGGTAGTCGTCACACGTAGCCTACCGACTCACCGGCTCCGTAGTTTAAAAGACAAAATGAACACACTGAGGATGTACCTTTGCTTTGCTAATGCTGGCACTAAGGATGCTACACACTTCCGTGACCAGAGGGGAGGTGTGGATGAAGAACAAGAAGAAGAAGTAGTGACACCGTCCTGAGGATTCGTCCCCAGCAGATGACGGTCGCTCCCTCCTGGTACCACACACACAGAGTGGTCCTTGTGATGATTAGATGCGAGTCGCCGTCTTTCTCTTCTCCCTGCGCGCGCGTGTGTGTGTATGTGTGTAGCCTACTCTTACAAGCACTGTGCTACTCGTTAGGCAATGCTCCGTCTCCTTATAGGCACCAGTTCAAGTCCACGCCCCGCACGTGGAGCACACCCGTGATGCGTTTGGGTGTTAAAATCAAGGCTAGAAATTTTCTCTAGCAAATTAACCCAGGCATATATGGTTTGACCCACACGCGTGAACTTTTGAGTGAAAACCTTATCGTAAATTCTCAGGAGGTGCCACTTCTAAAGACAATGAATCAGTTTCAACACATCCACTTTGCGCAGGGTGTCTCAACTGTGAAGAGTTCCTTGTTTTTGGTTCTTCTTCTTTTTAAAAACTGAAAACAAGCTAAGAAAAGAAAATGATGCCAGTGATTGTCTACAGCAAACTGAATGGTTAATAATGGCACCTTCATATATCATACTTGCCTGGAAATGAGGATGGCGGTTCTAAGAGAGATAGGCTACTTGTTGCATGATTAAATGTAGAGAAATTTCCAGAAAGGCCACAGTTAATAAGTGTATTAGCTGATAATGAGCTTTTGCAAAGCAGACAAACTACTAGAAACTTCAAGAAAGCCCTACTGTGACTTGAGATTTAGCTTCTGACCTGATTTTTTTATGGTTTAGATTTCAGAAAGTTATTGTTTTCACTAATTCACAGGACATAAGTAATGCTTCAACACATTTCTGTGATCAGGTAGGCTGTAGGCCTAGATAAGGCTATTCTTTGGCAAGCATAAGACAAGTGATAAAGAGGAGACGGTTGTCATTTTTGCACAACAGGAGGGGTCCTACCATTCATAACCAACCAGCACAGCAAACTATTGTGCCATAATGAGGTTTCAACATAATGCTATCTTTCAGGGTTAATATTATGCACATTCTCTCAAATAATAACAACAATAATCATATTAAATGAAACAGAGGAGTAAATGCACATCTACCAATCAGCAAAAACTTGTCTCGTGAACCCATGGAGAAGTGGGTTCCTGGAGATAGATGGAAAAAAAGAAGAAGACATGGTTGCCTTCCAGCAAAATATCCAGCAAAGCATAGGAAGGCAGTGCATTCTGCAAGGAGGGAAACAGAGTAAATTTCCACTGACTAATATCTTGGAAATTTCCATTTCCATTTAAAAAACCACATTTCCCAGTAAACCTTGCGTGTTTGTGATGCGTAATTGTTACGCGACGGTCCCTCGGAGAAATATGGCAGCTCCCGTAATCTGAGCTGAAAGCAGGAATTGATATCTATATATAACATATAAATCAATATTTTCACATAACTTTCGAACGTCGCGAGCTCAAATTAGTTAAAACAATATTAGATTTTATTGTGTAATACTATACGCTATAACGTTTGTACCATAGGTTGAGAGCCTGCATATTGGAGAGAGGGCGTTTGATCCATTCTCAATTAGTTTACGTCCGCGTGTGCATTTGTTTACATTTAACACGATATAGAACGAATACAGATGATAAATCGATTAGATGTCGTGTTTAACTGCTTAATTTAGTGCATCATGTTATTTTACTCCTCCAGTTCTCAACTTTAAAGTCTATTTTTAATAATATCACATGCATACATGTCCCTCTGAAGGACCAGTGTAGGGCGGAAAATAGGAAAGGGAATCATGGTTAATCTAATTTTTAGTAGAGTCGTGGCTGTCACTACTATTCAGTATGAATCCCCAGGAGGTTATTTAAGGACACATCTCAGAGTAATAGGGGCTTTTACAGGCACAAGGCACCTCCATGTTTGTCTCTTAACTTTGTTGTATCAACATGGTAGAGTCATATAGTCGTACTTGGACATAGTAGCTTACGTGTGACACCATTTATGTGTACAAGGTATCATTGTAACAGTTGACCTCAGTAACCTTGGCATAGTTTGACGAGAAATGAGCTTGTTCAAAAGAGGTGGGGTCTGCTCACTTCGGATGAAGTGCAAGTTATGCTCAAGCACCACATGAAGACTGCACAGACCAAAAATATTTTTATATCAGTGCATCTGCACGTAAATTCATGGTCAGTAATACAGTAAAGTCTGGGGAAGTTGAAGCTCTGCACAAGGCTGAAAACATTAAGTTGCACAACTAAACGTTATGCATCTAATTATCTATGTCATAATAGTACTACCTATTTAGTTATACTATGTTCGGATTGTCGTGAATATCATAGTGGTGTGGACAGGTACAGAACTGTCCGCAAATGCAGGAGCTCCATCTACTGACATAAGTCTGCACGTGCAATTAATCTCTAGACAAGTTACAGCGAAGTACTGAAGTTAATTATTATCAGAATCATCTATCCAATACAAAGTCCTGATGCCTCTGATATGAAGACAACAAATGGAGAAGAACACTCACCATGCTGTAGGGCTGCACATCAACATTATTTTTAAGCAGAGTTAGTCCAAATATTACATAGTGTGATATTTTTATTTTTAAGTTGTGCGCAAAAGATGATAACTCGTGCGCACAAGCTATCATCTTTTGCGCATAAGTTATCATCCATTACGCACAGGACAGTTATCTTGTGGAAAAAAGACATCCGTTTAAACATAATACATATGTTGACATATTTCAAATATATCTATAACCTCAGCAAGTGAGCAAAAGCACCAAAAAGCCTCGTTTACAAAAGATATTATATATATTATAGAGATAAAATAAATAGATATATAGATGTAATTTTTATCTTGGTATCTTGTCAGAGGGAGGCATGGGCGCTCGCAATTAAAGTTGTTACACGTGCACAATCATCTTATGTCACCCATTTGCACAGTACGACAATGACGTCATGTCAGGGTGCCCTTTTTAGTTTGTGTAGACTGCTGAAATGGTCCTCTCTCTCACTCAGGTGATGGAAATAACATATAAATAGACCTGGACCGCAATATAGCCTACATATGAAATACAGGGGGATAATTGTGAATGATATAATAAAAAGTTGAATAAATATAAGGCATTTAATATATCAATAACTTATAACAACCACTTTTACATACATGTGTTCCATCTGACATTTTATGTGGGCTGTATGGCAGCAGGACAGTGTGCTCATTGTCAAAAAATATCTGACAGTGAGGTGTGAGGTTTGTAAACACTGCACATCCTGGACTATACCAAAGCCGGAGGGCAGTGAGTTCACAGTAATGTCTGGATCTCCATATTAACACCGCTTCAAGAGAAACTGGTTTCTTTTTTCTTTTCTTTTTCTTTTTTCTTTTGGCCTCGGGTGATAATTAAGGAAACGTTCGTGGTGTGTTGACTTTCTAATTACAGTTAAAAGATAAACATCTCCTTCTACCGTTCAAAAACACCCCCGCCCCACCCCTTCTCTGGGCGGAAGTGAACCGCGCGCCTCGTGCACGGCTGTGGATCAGCTGAGTTTGAGGATCCCGCCCCGTTAGCTTGGGCTGTCATCAGTCCTGGTGCTGTGGCGATGGTTGCGGACTACGCTCATGTTCACGCATCCTCTGAACAAATTTTTAGTTAGCTACCGTTTTCCTTTTGGGTCACGTTAACGTGGGATATTCACCATGACGACCGGGCTTTGAAGCGAGTGTGTTCCGGTTCGTTCTCGGCTCGTTTCCCAATTGGTGAGTCATTAATGCACCTGATGTCTGGATAATATTGTTTACGGCAGAGCTGTTCGACCAAGCGTCTCATTCTGTCTTCATTTACTCAGAGTAGCTAGTTATTTTCTCTCACGTTATAAAAAATTAACCCCAGTCGTTTAAATACGTGTAAAGTCGCATTTTATGGCTAGCTAGCTTGCTGTATTCCCGAATAGAGAAATTGTACTAGGCTAATGGTAAAATGCGAATAAGCTAGTTGTACACATGCTATTTTCATTGCAGAAGAACATACATAGTCATGAAAGCAGAGATGTTATCATCCAGTCTGTGGTGTGAGGTCGTGCAGTTACGTAATAGTGATCACTGATGCTTCAGTGTGATCACAGGCCATTTAATATGCAGCAGCCAACTGCTTATGTGCTCTCAGTTTAATGTTGGAGAGTATGCATGTGTCTGCTCATGTGCAATCTCACAGCCAAACACCCTCACATTGAAGCCTGTTGTAGTGGTGGTGTCAGTCAGGTGACACAGTCCACAGCTGGGCTCCCTGTGAGCCATATAGTGTCCACCCTCAAAGCACACACTCCTCTGCAAAAAAAACAGCCCGTGCAAATGCATATTTGGTTTATGTTGGGCTTGTGTCCATACAATCAGGAAGTCGTGGTGTGCACAGTGCTGCTTGGCCTTTACAATTTGTTTATCAAGCTGTCACCTATGAATAAGCAGGGTGTTTAGGTTCCTCATTTGCTTAATGACTGCACAGGTCCGTGTCCATTCAAAACATCTCAGTAAGATGTACACAAGATAGGATCAATAGGATAAGCAATACTTGCCATTTAGACAGATTCATCTTTCCTGTACTTTCCTGATGTACTTAAATATTAATATCAAAGCTATCAGTGGGGACGAGAGTAGAGGGGCACAATGGAAAATGTAATCCACCAAGGTTGTAGTTAGG
>OMNW01024764.1:3040-24813 GCA_900303245.1 Selene dorsalis
GAAGCATTCCTTTAAGTCTGCCAAAATGTCACTGACACATTTAATGAGGACCTTAAACTGCTGCAGCACTGTTGTTGAACATCTAAGGAAGTGCAAATTGTTTAGAGTAGTTTGGCATTAAGAAAAAAAAAAAAAAAAGTGAAAAAAATAAATAAATCAAGTTTGCAAGTTATCTTGCCTGGTCCTGATGTTTCACACAAAGAACTAACTATCAGACACATGCTGACTCAATTACGTCCCTACCACCATGTGTGCTTTTATGTTTAAGCAGTAACCACACCGAGTTAAACAGTCACTACCCTGCCACTGTACTTCGTTTGATTTCTGCCTGACTGCCGGGGATGTTCAAAACATCTCTTTTAGGAGCTAAAGCCTGGTGATAGACGTGAAATATCAAAAGTATGACTTACACCTCAATTTGGACTAGTTAAACTGCCGCTGCCACACACATGCGCACACACACACACACTCACACACACACAGAAGTTCAAGGCAGAAAGCAGAACAACTTAAATCCATGTGCACTACCACAGGACGGAAGCATATAAATCATTACTAATCTTTAGGGCCGGCAAACTATAAAATGGACCAACTTCAATTCAAAGAAAGTGGCTATCTGACGTTGACGAGGCCAAGTTCAAAAAAACTGTGTTTCTGCGTGGACCCCCAAGAAAGTCAGAGAGCACACACTGTACAGTTAGAAACTGTTGTGCAGGAAGAGGCAGCTCCACCTCCTCCTCAGATAGGTGCTGTTGTTGGTGCACTTTATTGACCAGCGTGGCATTAAGACTGAATTCACCTCCCCCAAAATAGTAAGCACTTGTCTATATTTTAAGTTCAACTTTATATAACAGCTGGTCAGTACAGGCAACGTTCCCCAGTTGTATGCAAATCAGAGCTACTTCACTACATGTCACGCAAAATGTATTTACATACCATATGAAGTCTTAAAAAAAAGAAAAGAAAAGAAAAAGAAAACAGCAATATGAAAATATTTTAATAGACTACCAGTTTACTGAACCCCTCCGTTTTCCCTTACCTATTCAATCATATGTGATCAGCTATTAGAAGCACCTAATGCTTCAGAGGTCACAGCACCACAAGGGCTACTGAATTGAGCACGTGCTTTATGCAGTTTACACAAGAACATCATAACCTTTATGATCGCACCATTTTTTAAACACCTGTTGTAACACTGTTGGACTCTGTTGTTACACTCCACTCATTTTTAGATAAAAGAGGTCAACTGGATAAGCTCATATGTATTTCAAGATTAGAATTTGAATATAAATTGTTTCACAAATCATGATCATAAATGTGTTAAATGTACCTCCTGATACAGGTGCATCCATAAAAACTGCTCCCATCTTCTCTGCAGCAGCAGCCATCTCCTTTGAAACAGCGGGGTCGATGGTGCTGGAGTCGATGAGGAGGGAGCCTTTCTTTACCTTCCTGTTGACAGTTACATATTTCAGGCTGGGAGCATGTGGGATAACTGCATGTGGTTAGCTTGCGCATATCAAAAAAGGAGAAACAAAGCATACTTGAGAATGCCATTGGGTCCAGTGTACACATCTACGACATTGGGACTAGAGGGGAGCATGGTGATAATGCGATCTGCCTTGTCTGCTACCTCAGCGGGATTATCCACAATCTGAGAAAAACACACAAAAGCGTGGGGCTAGAAGCAAGCAAACAGGAGAGCAGAAAAGACAAAAAGTGCATCGTATTGTCTCACCTGAGCACCCAGCTCTTGCACTTCTTTGCAGGACTCCGGGAACACATCTGTGGCAATGACTGGGTATCCGTGTTTCAGCAAGTTCTTTGCCATTGGGTTTCCCATATTGCCCAGACCAATAAACCCCACCTGTGTTTTTGAGGCCATAGACCTTGTGGAGACTACAAAATAATGTCCAGATCATGTATCAATGACAAGACACATCATCCTCTTTGCACATTCAGGATCAAAGTAAAATGCTTATATTTTCAAAATGCCTTACACTTGACCAAATATGTTTCTGCTGAATGCTAATTTGAAAATCTATCTAGATTGTAATTCATGAATACTATTAAGCTGTGGCCTATGACCATGGCTGTGCAGATTATATCTAGCATACATCTTAACCCAATGTAATCACTGTTCAGAGCCAAAGTCATCTGAGTTAATGCTAAACAGGTCTTTCAGCGTTTACATAGGTAGGCCTTGATAGCAAAGCAAGCAAACTTATTTCAGTGGGAAAGGGCACGAGTTAGTGAAATGGCATAATCCTTGGGTTTATCTTCAATAACATGAGAAGATATTGTAGGTATTTACACTTGTGAGGGATTATATTGTGTTGTGTTGTATTGCTGAACTCGCAAACGCGCTGTAAACTTGTGTTTGAGGGTGCAGGGTGACTGAGATTACATAACCTGCCTTAAATACAGCGGGCAGGCGGGGTACAGTAGGACTTGAGATCATGTGTCTACACAATATTCACCCCACAGCGTTTTTGATATATTCCAGCTCTGGCAAACAACCCGGTGCGAAATTTAAACAGAAAAGCTGAACCTGCAGCAGCAGCAGCAACTAACAACCAAATCCACTTGTTCAAACTTCTCTTCAAACATTTCAAGTAAAACTCGTGTTTTTTATGTGACAAAGAGGCCTCGAGTAACACTACGGGCTTCTAGCATAACCGTCGAGACGTGCACGCTGCGTTCACAGGCTCGGTTTGTTTTCCTTACCAAGTGCAAAGTCGACATGTCTGCAACTCCTTCCAACTAGGCACCGAGACGCTCTCAACACAGCGGCCATGCTTCTTTCCTCTTGACCTTACATGTGACGTTGCAGTACGTACGTTAATGACGGTTCCATTGTCCAATTGGATTACAGAGCTGCGCAGCACCGCCTCCTAAATTCAGCCACTCAGGTTAAGGGGCGGATCCGGCCGATGGATAGACTATAGTATTATCGTTTAAGAATTGTTGAATTTACTTTATGTTTTTCGTATTTATGAGCAATAAGATACATCAAATTTCTAAGGTTAGACTGTAAGATTGTACCTACTCTGTTTAAGACTATTGATAGTGATGGGAGAATTTTAGAAAATCATTATTTTGGATTACTTAAGCATTACATTTAGTATTTTTGTTTCAAAGCATACCACAATGTAATATTTACAAAATTTTCCTACTGTACAAAGAAATATGGTCTATTGATAGCTAGTATAAAGCTAATGCACAAATATGTTGCATGATGAAACCAAATTCAGAGTGTAGAATCTATTGTAAAGCAGTATCTGGCCAGAAGTTCTCTGTTTATACAACCATATCCATGTACATTACCATAAGATGTAGAAATAGGAAGGTTAATTTGTCTGTCTGAGGAAAAAGTACTTTATATTTCTCTCAAGCTAGACTGAAGACTACTGTGTGTAAAATTTTAACTTTTAAATTGTATATTCTTTTTACATATTTATATTTGTATTACATAACAAACTTTGTCATTACTACTATTTAATCATTTGAGACACTGTTTCCATTGTAAAAAAAGATTTCAGCCGGGTGGGATTCCCTGGCATGTTCCTTTCCGGAAATGACGCAATGTTGTTATTATTCCAGGAAGAAGGCAGGGGAAAGCACTGAACTGCGTCAACAATTGTTTTCATGATTACAGTCATATTTCAGCGTGGGTTCATCATGGCAAGTGGGTATGTATAAAGTTTATTTTATAAATATGACCGATAAAGGCGTTCGACACGAGTTTTAGGAGCTACCTCGCGACAGCGTTGCTAAGTGTTTACGTTAGCTAACCTTGTCCTCCAGTTGATAGCAGTGCTCCATAGTTAGCTGCTCTGTTTTTTACGTTAAGGGCGTTATAACTTTACTAACTTGACGTAATATAATCAATTAATTCGAGTGAATATTTAACAAAGTAGTTTTTACCAAATGACATATGACAGCCCGCCCTGCTTTTAACGCGTAGTCTTGACTTGTAAAGTATCTGGCTAAACGATAGCTAGTTAGCCGTGTAGCTAACTTAGCTTGATATG
This sequence comes from Selene dorsalis, assembly GCA_900303245.1. Lineage (NCBI taxonomy): Eukaryota > Metazoa > Chordata > Actinopteri > Carangiformes > Carangidae > Selene > Selene dorsalis. The sequence continues at coordinate 7,075 of OMNW01024764.1, forward strand.
ATCTATTTTTTTCACATTAGGCCTCGTCGCGTAGTTTATATTTGCCAAATGACATTTCAACCACTAAGTTGAACTTTTGACAACTCAAACTCCAGACTGAGGACTTCACTAATCGCTATAGGCGACAATGTTATTCAGAGTTTATGATCATCATTCGAGGAAATGTTTTGACTGACTCAGGCCTAATTACGCCGGTCAAAATTTAATCAGCTGAGGCCCAAATGAGTCATTGTGGCCAGAGTCTTGCTCTGCTGTCATCTCAACTAGGTGGTACTATAAAGCATTGTATTTACTTGATTATAAAGCTAACATATAGACAAGGTTAGAACTACCGAGGGTAGCAAAAAATAAAAGTACTCTCCAGACAGTTACTGAAATAAAAAGCAGTTTCAACCATGAAATCGTCCAAACTGAAGCTAAATTGGTCTTCATCATCGCTGACAAATACTGTTTGTTTGTAAGAAATTCTTCAAAGGTACACTAATAGAATTATATTGGAAAAAATCAAATGATGTGTAACTGTTTTTAAAATTAAATAACCTGTCTATCAGCATGTATTGAAGAAGAAAAGTAGCCTTTATAAATCAGTGTTCATAAATAGAAACAGAGAATGAGTATCAGTTTTGCTTTCATATTATAGTAAATTGATAGTAATCAGAAAGATTCTTGAGCAAATTACCAAGTCAGTAAAATGAAGGCATGTCATTATTATTGTAATGGAGTATACATGGTTTGCTCCACTGATGTTATCAGTTAAGATCCTCAGTCACCCAGGTCATGGATATTCAAGAAAAGCTGAATCGAGTGCAACTGGACATGGTTGTAGAAAGTTAGACGTTTCACCTTTAGGGGAGACGTCTTCAAGTATCGATACTGTGGTCCAGTTGCCCTAGATTGAACTCTTCTTGGATTACCACTGGGATAGGTCTGTTTTCTCATGTGGAACAGCTGTTTCAGTTTTGCATTTGAGGAAGGAAACTGTTGCCAAAGTCCCAAAGGTCCACAGTTACACAGTCCTCTGTGTACCTTTCAGCATTATCAGTTTAGCCGTGTTTCAGTAGGAGTAGTAGAATTTACACAAAAAATCAGAAAATATTATGTGACCATATCGTATTTATCAGGACCTTGTTTTCAGTCATTGGTAAATACACAACATGAACTGAACCAAATTAAGCCAACTAAAAGGTATGATTGGTTTAAGATGGACAGTGTTATTACTAAGTTGTTGGGCGGTGTAAATATATGTATCATTAACTATCTGCTGTTTTTTGTCCATTGTACTTTTAAGAGGACAGGTGATTTGTACTGTAAAAGTTGATTTGCCCAAGTTTCCACTGAATTCCAGTGAGCACTTTGTTTTTTCATATGAGAGCTACTTCCTGCTGACAAAAATCTTGACAAGGAACCACAGTCATTCTCTGTGTCAGTCAACAGCCAGCAACTAATGCTCTATATTTAAAACAAATACTACTTGTTTTTATGTTGTGCAGAGTAACCCGGCACAGCAACGCCCATGCATACACAATATGTGACTCAGAAGATAGACATGTGCAGGCACTGGGTGTCATTCCTTAAAGGCTTATCTTGTAAAAAGAAACAGCAGCAGGTGGGCTCACAAGTGATAGAGCAAACATATAAATTCACAGGTCTGAATGCAAAGTAATCACCCTTTATTCTTAAGTAATGACTGTATCTGCTGTCTTTCTGTGAATACAACTGATACAACAATACAAATGATATTTATCATCATTATTCAATACAAATATACAGTCACCGTAAGAATCTTATAATTAATTTCTTTCCTAGAATGTAGCATTGGTTTGCCTCGTCTCTTATTCTCAGTCTTTGTAAGGAGTATTATTCCAGTTGTTTCTGTGGTTATTATTACTTCTACTCATATATTTTGTGGCCTGTCTTTTCTTGTGTAGCCACTACTGAGTGATTTATGGCACTGTTCCTGGACGGGACTTTATTAGGCAACAATATGGACACATCAAACTTTGCCCACGTCATCTTCCAAAATGTGGGGAAAAGTTACCTGCCACATGCTGCACTGGAGTGTCACTATACCCTGACACAGTTCATCAAACCACATCCAAAGGACTGGGTCGGCATATTCAAGGTGAATACCCCTATTCAGTTTATCAATGTATCATTTGACAAAAACACAGCACAAGATATAAATGTCTATTAGTAGCAGTGGAAGTGGTAATACAGTGTACTGTAGCATATTATAGATTCTGATGGCTAAACATTTAGCAGCCGTACCATATTATTCTGCAGGGAATATAGAGAGACTTTACTGATTTGCTGGTGAGGAAAAAAATAAGTGAGTGCAAGTCAGCCTGACTTGAAAAATGAGTTTGGCAGAGTTAATGGAGCATTTTGACCTCCACCACACACTTGAATGTCCCACCTGGATCTCGTTACAGGAGCACATTAAATCAAATACAGTGGCAAGAATTTATTTTAGCTTTATCTGTAGTGAGTCGTGGATGGAGACAGAAGCATGAACCACATGGCTTTTTATCTAACAGACATGAGATGGATGCTGAGATAAAGAGGCACCAGATAGAATAAAAGTATTTTTCTGTTTACGACGGTGTGATTGCAGCGGTTGCTTTTTGCTCATAGGTTTGAGTTCAGAAATGTACTGTCATCATGCTTTTATTCTGATAGCACACAGTTTTTGCCTTTTAGATAGCCACAGGCAATTGTTGCAGTTGTTGTGCAGTATGTTCTGCAGGGTGATTTAAATGATTTGTCTCTATGTGAAATTGATTTTTTTAAACTTATACTACTAATTTATACTCATTTTGTCTAAAAATGAATGTCAGTGATTTGCATCTTTGATGGTGCTCTTCCTTAAATTTTTGCAGATCTGAGAAATTGATGGATGCTGAGATTTGTGCCAAGCATTCAGAGAATTGACATCATATCAAACTCATGTCTGCAGGCTGTTTTAATACTGAATTAGAGTCTCTGTTGTAGCTGGATGCCATATTACATTGTGCTTTTTAGCCTGAAGATAGGCACCAACTGGCTGTACGGATCTTAAAATTACAAATTTCTTGAGGCTCTGAACCTAAGAGCTGAGCTGGAAAAGGCTGAGTGCATGATCGTAAATCGTTTAAATGTTCTTGGCAGCGCTGACAGATGAAAACTTGCCAAGTTCTTGTGTTTGCATGCATAGAGATACCTAGATACGCTGTGCATGAGTATTAGCTCCTTATACACATTTCGTTGCTCTTGGTTCCCACACAGGCCGAGCAGATTCTGCTTACGATCGCTGGGAGTGCTACTGGTGCCTTTGGGGGTTTTCCAGGATATCTGTTTGGGAATGGGAAATGTATTTCATTTTTTAATATGTCTAATTTAGAGATGGAGGTAAAACTAGAAAATATCCCCTGGTTCAATCAGTTGTAATGCGACTTGTCAGCACAACTGTCAGTAAGTTGGTTCAAGAAATTATATGTTTGAAGAACTATGACGACTTTGAAAATGAATTATTTTCAGATTCGTAATTTATGCTGTCATATGTCAGCCTACAATAATTTAAAAATGTTTAAATTACACACTTTTACTTGGCAGGTCAAACAAAAAGTAAATATGCTATTGATGATGAATAGACGGGAGACAGGTTCTTATTTGCTCTTGAACAAAAGCAGCCTTTGGCCCTTTGATGTTCGAACATTCACCACTCTGCCTGATGTGAGCTGTTCTCAGCTTCATGGAGGAATGTTGTTGGGACAGGTTGTCAGAGTGGCCTAGGACAAACCAAGAACAGCTTTATAATTAACTTGTCTTTGAGGCAAGCCTCTTTGGGTGATTCATGACCAACTTGCTCCTGAATTTACACAGTCTGACTGACAATCCATTACCCCCTGCAGCAACATCGCCACCAGCTCCTGACAGCTCCGTGTCAGAGGTACTAACTCTGCTGGAATGCTGGGAACATCTTGACGTTTTTAAGTTAGATTATATATTCCTCCTGTTTGGCCTTTTGGTAATTTTGGAATTTCTCGCATGTTTTTGGAGATCGCATTGTTACTTGTTTTTTGTCGCTTGAGTCATGGGTCTAGTTTTTACTGGATGCTCTACCCCACCTCTTCCTTCTCTCCTCCTATTTATACACGTTGCAGACCAGCGTTGGAAGTGAAAGAGTTCCTCTCAGAGTTTTCACCCACCACCACCTCTGCGGCTCTAATGAGTGGACTGGTGAACGCTAGCCTTCAGTAATGACTTTCACTAACTAGGTGCATGTTTTAATTGCTTCCTGTTCTTTACTGCTGGAGGCTGGAAATGCGCTTGTAACAATTGGGGGTTTTGGAGCAACAGGGCCTTCTATCTCTGGCTCTGATGAACACTTGCAGTATTGTAGCTGTAGGCTGTTTATACACAGGTGAGAGAATGAAATTGCTCAGATTTTGGGGAAGAGAAACCTGATGACCTTAAAAACAGCATCTGTTGCAGAAGCATATATTTAAACGTGATCGGCCTGTGTGGATGTTTTTAAATGTAATTTGGGGAAAAAACCCACGGAAAGTGATATCACACAGCTTAATCTGTTTTGTAGCAGAGGCTGGTGGAACAGGCTGGTTTGACTGGGCTTGTTGTGGATGCGTGTGTGCGCCTGTGTGCGCACACCGAAAGCCAGCCCACTTGATGTGACTCTGATTTTGTTTGACAGTTTTATGGCACCGGGCTGAAGTTATGGATGTATTTTCTGTACTCCCCCCTCATCAGCCATCAGTTAACAACACATAAAATACATATAATTACATTTTGGTTTTCATTTTCAAGTTGCCTATGTATAAAATTTTCACCTATTTTCCTCTTCCTGTTAGAAGTGAGTTGTAGCTACATTTCCAAGGTTTGGCTTGTTCATGACAAGAGCCTGGCCCCTTGCACATGGTGACCAGGAGCTGCAGCGGTTTACAGAAATTATTTTTTTTCTCAGGGAAAAAAAGGTCCCAGTAAGCATTGTCTTGCACTATCATCTCAACTTAGATTGGAAACCCCATGATTAGGGTAATAAACCAATTTGCGATATTTTGGAGGTGGCACTGTGTGAATGCTAGGAAGTCTCCCTGTTAATCCTCCATTGTTATTATCTTACACTGATGTGGTGAGAGCGCCTGGTTGAATGGATTCCCCACTATGTCTCAAAGGTTGGTTGGAGCACAGCGAGGGACTATTATACATTCTTGTGGTCGCCTCTCCCTGAGAACTACGTGGAAGGCACCGCAGTCAACAGAACAGTGGTGTTTCAGGGTAAGATCATACCATAGTTTTATATAAGTTTGACACCTCTTAATAACCACATATCAGAGGGCTGTTCAGAGAATTGTTAAAATTTTAATACCAAGTCACTGAATAGAGCTAAATGAGAAACTTTGCCCGCAGATCTCTGTACCGGTGTCAAACACATTTTAGTTTTGTGTTTTTCTTTTTTTTCTACTTTTATGCTGCTTTTAATGAAGTGATAGAAACTGACACAAAAGGGAGAAAGACATATCTGATTTGTTTTTTAGATTGAAACCCACAACATCACACACATGTTGTGTTTGTTCCAGAGACCTCAACAACTACACACACACACACACACACACAGCTGTCTCCACTTTTAACAGTTTTACTTCCACACTTGTGTCAAAGTTATGATTTCAAAATGTATTATTCATAAATATCTTTTTCCTTTACTGCTCCGTGTTCACTGTGTGTCATTCTTCCACAGGATATTATGTGCCCAACGACGACGGCGAGTTCTACCAGTTCTGTTACGTGACCCACAAGGGTGAGATCCGTGGAGCCAGCACGCCGTTCCAGTTTCGTGCCAGCAGCCCCTCAGAGGACGAGCTCCTGACTGTGGAGGATGAGTGCAACTCCGACATCCTGGTGGTCACCACCAAGGCCGGCTTCCTTGAGGTATAGTGCTCCTCAGCAGTCGCTCTCAATACATCACCGTTCACTGTGAATTTATCATGTGAATGTCCTGAACATCTTGTATTTCTTTGCAGCAAAAAGTGGAAGAAGCTGAGAGAGAAAAGGAAGAGCTGGTCAAAAACATGGCTCTCTTACAGCAGGAGAAGGAGCAGCTGGAGGCCGAGAAGGAGAGTCTGCAGAAGCAATACGAGCAGGAGAAAGAGACGTGTGCCCAGCTGAGAAGAGAGAACCAAGTAAGCAGAGAGAGCTAGCAGTAGGGACAGGAAAGGCATGTTTGATGCTTTTCTCAAACGTGCAGATGAAGTGAATAAAAAGACATGGTTCCTTTTTATATCATAATGTCTTTGTATTTCAATTTAGCAACACATGCTGAAAAAATTCATTCATATGATTGATGGTAATCTTTTTTTCTTGGTTTTACATGTGGCCAAACAGTCTCTTAGCACCCCCTAGTGAAAGACTGCAAATATGAATGGCTATCCACACCCATGATCCACCAAAGTATAAATCACACTCTGACAGATATGAATGTCTGTATTATCAAAGTTGTAATTCACCTTTTTATAGCTTAACATTAAGTCTTAAAAGAAGTGTCAGTAATAATTCATATTGCTGTCCTCCACCATAACTCTGCTGGTTTTAAAACGACTTTCAGATGAAAACATGATTACAGATTTTGTGGCTGTTAATTTTATGACTATACTTTTTATATGATTTTTTTATGTGGTGTGAATATAAAGATTCCAAAATTCTGCCTATAAACAAACTGTAAAAAATCTTTTCCTTTTGCTATTTTTTTTTTTGATCTCATCTTTTAAGATTGAAAACTCGCTTCAAGCTATATTGGTCATTTTGATGTAGACTTTTGTTTCAGAGACAATAAACTTTTTATGTATTGCACACATTTTCCATAAGAGTCAGTGACAGAGAGGGAAAGTGATAGAGTTGGGAAGGTGGCATTATTTTTGCCATGTTCATTTTTCACCCCCTCCTTCCAGATTTATGTAGGTCTTGGCACAGGTTCAAGTTAAGTTTTATGACTCAGAAGGACTTTCTTTAGATCATGCCAGCTATCAAACTGAAGCATTCCTGTCCATTCTTTTCGGTCTTCAGTATTGTTTGAGTTTTATTCCATTTGTGGCCAACATTATATTTTATTGTCTCCCAGGAGGTGCAGAATTCATCCCAGGCCCTGCAAGAAGAGAAAGAAGAGGTGAAAAGGAGACTGGAGGAAGCCACAGCCAGGGTGATACAGTTGGAAGAGGATCTGATTGGAGTCACTCAGAAGGGCCTGCAAAAGGAAACTGAGCTGGACGGGTGAGTACAACAGTCTTTTTGGGAATTGCGTTTAAGTAAGTGCATCAGTTAGAAAGAAGTGAATCATACTTTACTCCTGTGATCATCGCACATCTCTTAGTATTTGGTTGTTGCTCAGTAAAACTTTTAAGGCAATAATCTATAATCTCTAGTCTAGTTATTCCCAGCACTGAATGTTAGACATCGAGATGGGTGATACAATGTGTGACTAACCTTTTCTTTAGTCTCAAAGACAGAGTGAAGAAACTTACAACAGAGAAGGAGACACTTGAATCTCATCTCAAGAATGAGAAAGATGAGAAGGAACTTTACAAGGTAATGTCCCGGTAGTATTCATTGTATTTTTGTATGTATTTCCTCAAAAGAGTTGGATTCTGCTGATGTTTCTCCTGTGTTAGTTCTTAAATAAAGATTATTAACAAACACGGCTGCATGAGAACTCTACCACAGGACTACTTTAGTGGGGTTGGCGACTACATCAGTGGGGTTGGTTCTGCAGTGGGTTGGTTGACTGCTAAATTAGTGACAGCTTTGCAGGCTATATAATTTACAACATTTTTGTTATATTAGATCCCAGGAAATTAAAGGTCCAGTTCATCAACTTTTTGGGTTTCTTTCTTTTTTCCACTTTTTACAACCGGGATTATTTTACGTATTGTTGCCCAAACATGTATTCTAAACAGGGTATGCCTTTTTCCGTCTCCCTCTGGTCTGTCTGGTGTTTCTGTGTCTTTGTTGTGGTGGGCACAGCACAGGAACTGGTGGGAGTGTCATACACAGTAGAAATTGAGCCAAAAACCTATTCCTAATTTAACTCGCACCGTCACACTGGGGTCGTCATTCAAGGGAAACTTTATGGGCCCATTTTCAATCTCTTTTTTGCAACTGAGGTCATGCAACATTTATTTTAACAGTCATATGTGCTTTGGTACACGATCATGATTGAGGCAAAAGCCAACAACTTTATGTTTTCTACCTTCTCGTGTGTTTTATAACCTTGTGTGTGTGTGGGCATCTGTTTGCATCTGTGTGTGTGTGCACTAGATTCACCTGAAAACCCGGGAGCTGGAGAACACTAAACTGAGTGCAGAGCTGCAGATGCTGAAGTCTGTGGATGTCAATAAGGAAAACACCATTGCCCAGTTCAAAGAGGAGGTGGGACGCCTCCAGGCATGTCTCACTGAGAAGGAGAAACAGTACAGAGAGATCCTGGCTAAAGTTTCCCCTCTGGTAGAAACATTTTTGTTTTTAAAGCTTAGAAAAAAGAATTTGAAAGTTACTAATAATATTATCAGGAATATAAATAATTTCATGTAACAGCACATTGATGTGAAAATGTGTTTGTCTCTGGCAGGGAGATATGAAGGCCCTGAAGGAGCAGCTGAGGCAGAAGGAGGAACAGCTGCAAGCCAACCAGCAGCAGTCCACCCTGTTAGCCGCAGAGCTGCGGGATGCCTCCAGGACCCGTGACCACACCATGTCTGAACTGTACCACATGAAGGTGGAGGCCGATGCCCTCCGCCAGGCCAAGGCCGAGGCTCAGGCCCAGTGTGTCCAGCTGGAGCGCCTCGTAGAGCAGATGAAGACAGAGGCCAAAGAGGAAGCAGTATGATTATGATCAATTTACACTGCAGATTTTTTTGATTGAATTACATACACAAGAGTGGGTGTGAGCAAAATTGTAAAACTAATTAGAATCTTTTTGTTGTGTGGTATGTATTTAGATCTAGTTACATTTATCTTCACCACAAAACAATTACACTTTGACATTATAATTCACAGAGGCACTACATATTTACAGTATATAGATATTTTATATGTGCTATATTCTCGGGCAGAGAAAGTTAGACATGAAGACCAAAATAATAGAAACATAGAGAAAAGGTCTCTCTCATACAGGTTTTTACAGCTTAACCGTAACCATGGTGTTAATGGAGGCTGTGCTGTAGGCTGTAGTCAGATATTCTCTTCTGTTCAGTTCCTTATTGATCATCATACTTTATCACTCAAGCATCGTTTTACAGTACCCCTTCATTTTGAAAATACTATCAGACATTGTGGATGATTTCTCAAGGCACTATCGTCTATCTCCACATCTTAATGTGTCTCTTAGCGCTCAGCCCATAACTTTGGTTAATATGTCTGTTCTGTTCATCACAAGGCCAAAGCAGAGGAGGAGGCTGCTGCAGACCCAGCTGTTGTAGCAGAGCTGCAGAGAGAGGTAGAGGACCTGAAGATGCGGCTGCATATGGCTGCAGAACACTACAAGGAGAAATACAAGGAATGTCAGCGACTGCAAAAACACGTGCTTAAGCTCTCTGAGCAGCAAGGGGTATGTCCCACCAGATACCAGCTGACACACTGTATACATGGCCCCCAGACAAGTGAAAGAACAGAACTTGTTTCCGTAACACTATACCTACCCACTAAATATCCATATATCAATATTTGTTCCATTCACAGTTTGTTTTTATTATCTTTTCTGATGTTTTCTGTCTCAGTGTTGCATCTAAAGCTTATCTTTGACTACCATTGTTTTCCTAACCATAGGATCTAAAGAGGAGCTCAGCACAAGAGACCACAACAGTCCCTGCATCAGTGAGTCCAGACACATCAGTGCCAGGTATGTTTAGACTAACTGTGCCAAACACTGAGTTAAAACTGCAGTCAATTATTAAAAGTGCAGATAAAGACAATACTCTATAAGTTTATAAACAGTGTTATTTCAGTGGCTGCCTTGTATTTAGAAATCAGATCTAATACATTGTTAGTTGAATATAAAAACATTGAAGTATAATTGGTTATCAGTTTGTCCTTTTAATTGTCAACAGATAAACCTACAACAAATTAACTGTGGTTGCTTTCCTTCAGCTCACACTCTGACTCTTGTCTCCACAGGAAGTCCAGGCTCTGCTGATCCCATGCTGGAAGCCATCATCCAGGAGAAACTCAAAGGCATCAGCAGAGAGGCGTCTGACAGAAATGACAAGTACAGAAAATGCAAGCAGTTGCTGCTGGTGAGAAAACAATTCTTTGTGTGAAGTTACTGGTCATTTATCCCTAAATTAGATGTTGAAACCCTGTTGCGAAGCACTTCTGTAATACAAACGTACAATGTGGTGTGATTGCTCTTTAGGAGGAGAAAGAACGTAGCTGCATGTTTGCCGACGAACTGGCCAAAATGGAGGTGAAGTTTAAGGAGCAGCTGAAGATCAATGAAAACCTGAAGCTGCAGCTGGCAGCAGAGGAAGATCGCTACAAGGTTTGTACGGCCGGAGGACAGGCTTTTAGCTGCCGGCAGTTCTCTGCTGCCTTTGAAGCAGGTCCGTCTTCAGACTCCTCTGGGTTTTTACCGCTGGGTCTTGCTGGTCTAGCTCAGGGATCGAACCTTTGATGCTATCTCTCCCCTGGCTCTGACAGTGTTGTTTATGAGTAGGCCTATCTGCGAGACGACATTTTACTGCTGTTTATGTCAGGCTCTGGTGACAAGCGAAGCTTGGCTCTGAAGAGTAATCTCCAGTTGCTGGCTAATGCTGTGCTTGGCTCAGGTCAGGCGGATATTTGCTTAGTGTCTCAGAGGAATTCAAACAGGTTGTTTTGCTTTGAGCAGTATTGCACATAAATCAGTCCCCAGCAAAGGGAGGCTTTTTATGGGAGAGATCCATTAATGCCATGCACTGTGTTCTGACTGTATTTAAATTAAGCATTTTTAGTCAGTAGCACATGATGAAAGATTGAGAAAATCTCTCTTCATTCCTCTCTGATTTTGTATCTTTTGTTTTTTCAGAGCCAGGTAGCCGAGAAGGGACGGGAACTGAAGGAACTGAAGGACACTTTCGCACTTGTTGTGAAGGAGAAGGAAAAACTGGAAGGGGTTTGTGACAGCTTTCATTTTCGCTTTTATAGACTTATTCCACGCTAAAAATTCCCTGAAAAGTGCCGTTCGCCTGGCATTTTCACTCCACCAATCTGGCCTGTGTTTAATATGCCTCTAATTGTAGAAGCAAAGTAAATGAGTTCTTATTTTCCATTCCATTACTTTGGACCACGGCGAGGCCCTCATTGACCTAAAATATTGCTTCGAGGTAACACTGTTACAGCTAAGGGAGGCAAAATGACCCAATTTGAGGTTTAGACTGTAAATTAAATTGGCGTCTGCAACTAACATCAATAAAACACAGCGTCCTATTCCCTTTGAAAATGAGAAGAGTTTCTTTTTTAATGAAGGCGCTAATTAAACTGTGTGAGCAAGACTAAAAGCAGGAGCTCCCAGCTCAGGAGCTGCTGTGTGACTCTAGCATTGATGTATTGCTCAGCTTGACAGACTGGGGCAGAGAGAGATGAAACCAGATATGTGTTCCCTCAGAATATATGTTGCCCACGGTGGCATTTAATTTTACCAGTGGCCTGTGCCGTAGTGAAACTTGACTTGAATTCTGCTGTTGCGTCCCTCAGGAGCTGCAGAAGGGCGGCGGCAGCAGCAGGAAGGGAGATCAGGGGGGCAGTGAGAAAACCAGCTTGGAGAGCATCCAGTCCAGTGTGCCTTTATTCCTGCAGTACCCGGTCCCATACACCCAGGATGCCCCCACCCCCCTGCTGGTGTCTCAGAGCCCCAGCAAGCTGCAGTTTGGGAACCCTTACTCCATCTCAGACTCAAAAGGTTGGTTTTCTTTTCAGAAAGTAACACGTATAGCTCTATGCCAACAAGCCTAGAAATGACTTGTATTTACAGTAGCTCTGTCTCCGGACTCTCCCCCTGCAGATGAGGCAGATGAGGAGTTCTCAGATGACCAGCTCCTTAGGCTTCCCCCTGTGGGTCCGCCCTCTTGGGACAGCAATGTGGTGTGTATCCAACCCACCCGCAACCCCAGCCGGCCAGAGGGCCACGAGGAGTCTGAGGAAAAGCAAAATAACAATGTAAGCCTCTCTCCCATGCGTGGTGCGCAGTTAAATGTGATTGAATCGGCTTCTTTTTCTGACTCACTGATTTTTTTCGTAAATGCCGTTTTACACTTCCTTTTCAGGGTAATGCCATTGAACAGCCCGCAGCAACTGAAACTCACAGCCCATTCGTGAACGATGGACAAACAGCCTTCTGCTTTGATCCCAGGTAACGCACCCTCACATGCCCACACTCTCATAAATGCCATCCCAAGTTTGCCACACCCTACAGTTTCCAAACCTGTGCATTGTAACATGTGTAAAGAGTTTGTTCTGCTGCACAACCCCCGCTTTTGTTGGTATTAGTGGAGCTGCAGGCCACCCACATCGCATCAGACAGATGCCCTTTATTAGCCCGCACCACTGGTTTGCCGACATCATCACTCTACTGCTTATTAACGTCAGCGTTTCTCTTCCCCTGTCCCTCTTCCCCCTTGTGCAGCATGGACATGAAACGATGCCCGCTGTGCGAGGTCATCTTCCCACCCAACTACGACCAGAGCAAGTTCGAGGAGCACGTGGAGAGCCACTGGAAAATCTGCCCGATGTGCAGCGAGCAGTTCCCACTGGACTGCGACCAGAAGGTGTTCGAGAACCACGTGCTCACTCACTTCGACGGCCACCCGCTCAACTTTGACTAGAGAAAGAAGAAAATCAGCACATCCGCTCTGCCTACTTCCTGTCGACCACTGAAACAAATCACTCTGCACTCTTTTCTGCATGTAATGGTGTGAAGATCCACTCTTTAGGACTATACTGACTTTCGCTTTGTTACTTCAACTTAGAAACACTTTGAAGTGATGTGACATTTTCAAATGACATTCTGATTCAGCGTATACCGCAGGGCTACTAAATCTGTTCGCAAATTAGGGTGTTTTTTATAGGTGGAATATTTGCCTTTGTTTGGATAATGGATAATTTAGGGGAATAAGAGTATTGTACGTATATATAATGACTTTAAATTGACTTGGCTTTCAGAGATCAGTTAGATTATAGGACGTCACGAATCAGGGAAAGAGAGAAGTGTTTACCAAACTTACATGTCCAAAACATCAAACCAAATGCTCCCCTCCCCTCCTCTTAAACATCACTGTAAAAGTCATTTTGCTCAGTCTTTTTAGAAAGCAGCCTTGGTGCACTATATGCAGTCAGGGAGAAACCTTCAGTGATTACATCCTGACATGATTATACAGTATATGGTCAGATCATCTATTTTAGAATAATCAAAGCCAATGATATTGTGACAGCCTTGATACTTTGTGTATGGTATAGATTTGTTTTATGTTAGGTTTCCTTTAGTTTTGATTTCAATTATTTAATTGTTGGATTTTTGTGTCTTAATCTTTAAGAACCTTCATATCATCAGCTGATCAATGCATGCTGAGCTTCTGTTAAACTTCCTTCTTTTGTTCTTCTCTTCTACAACATTAAGTTATTTCATTCATAGACTGTTTCATTTGTTAAGTGAGTGTCATGTATCTCATAAGAACTAATAAAGTCTGTTTGAAAACTGAATGCCAGGTCAGATGTGTGTGGTGTCAAAACACAATGACTCACATGATTTTTTTTAGGCACACATTTAGAGGAACTTTTATTCTAAACGTAACAAAAGTTTACATGAAGCAGCTTTTTTTGAAGAAATACAGTACATCACCATTAGTTTCTCCAAGTGACCTCTGGTTTTGCCTTTTCATACACGTTATATGATTGGGGTCTTTTACTAACTCCAGAAACATATGAAAATATAATTTAATGCACTTAACACATGACAATACATTCACTGTACACTATATCAAAGACTTTTCCTCCACACTGGCAGTACAATACTGTCACAATAGTTCCTTTACACTAACATCCAAGCAGTGGAGATATTACCTAATGGCTCATTGTTGAGAAATTTCTGTGGCATCTTCTCATCTGCAGTTCTTTCATTATTTCAGGGATGACTGACATTATTTTGGCACAAAGTAGAAGCCACGTGTTTCTTCTGTAAATTTGCTGAAATACAGAACTAATGCTGGCCCTCTTTTTTTTTTCTCCCATCCATGACAAGGACAATCAATGTGGTTTCATAAGAGTATAAGAGTGGTCGAACAGCGAACAGTCTGGACTGAAGCTGCGTGTATTCAGTGTAAGTTGTCTGGACTGTCGAAATGAAGCCATATAAAAGATTTGTACTGATTGGAATGGTTCACAATTCAAGGCAACTACTGTACATAAAGAAATCTCAATACTGGAAACACTGGAGGTTTGGTGTACGTCTTCCCTCGGAGCCATGTAGAACTTGCACATCTGAAGGCCTCTGAAGGCCTTCAGCCTCGTTTTGGTTGCTACTGTACGCACACCAGAAACGAGATATTGGCAACAAAAAAAAAAAAAGATAATTTGTTGGCAACTTGTTACAAAAAGTGCTTCAATCCCCCACTGTTAAATAGCAAGGACAACTGTTTACGTGTTTTTGGAAAGTGATTAGGACCACTGGGAACAAAGACCTCCCATGATCCCACGTGAACGCGGTAAATACGATCAGAACACTTGGGCAGGATTGTGGTGCTGAAATGCTTTCAAACGTCACCTGAGATCATCCTTTAGTGCTCGACACACTGTTCGCAGTTAAACGGATGAAGAAAAGGGTGCGTAATACTTGTGATATGAAAGGACAGTAACTAAATCCAACAGCTGATTATCAACATTGAACCTGATAAGAGAATGAAACATGTACAAAAGTTTTAAGGTTGGGTTCCTCGTGTTACATACAGCACACATTCTGATTGTTGTCATATTAGCCCCTGTCACATTTCGTGGCTCATGTAAAACAGAGGTAAAGAAATGGCACCGCCCGCCCTCAACAAACACACTGAAATCTTTCCTTAGTATGTACTGGCTTCACACTGCCTTTAAAACAGGATGACCAACTGTACATGCAAGGCTACTCGTGACTTGGTGTGGGGCAGCCCTCATCGTCGACAAGCATCATATTATCAAAAAAAAAAAAAAAAAACTCAGCTGGATAAATGATAGCTCCAATGTGCAAAATACAAAACTGTGAACTACATAAAAACTCAATATTTTTGAATAAAAATTTAAGATGAATAATAATACACTTATACCATGCAATCAAAAATAGTGTCATAGCAAAGAGAGTGAAAGAGAAGGTAGGGGGCGGGGTTCGAGGTGGTGGAGAGAAACAGCCGTTGCTGGTGATGATGGTGTTCAGATGGTCGGGAGGTGAACGCTGGTCACTCGCTCCGTCTTTACTGCTGCATCTTGCGGATGATGTCAGTAGAGATGGGTGGGTGGAAGTTAATGGTGTGGTGGCGGAGACCCTGAGATGTTTTGTAGCTCTTCCCACACCGGCACTTGAAGGGTTTGCGCACCCTTATCTGGGTTCGGTGGCCGTTCTTGGCGTGATACTTGATCCCATTCACATTCTGTAACGAAGCAAGGAAAGTCAACGGATCAGTGACAACCACAGAGTGGAGCACGTTGAGTGACAGAGGTAGCAATGACTGAGCTTGGCAGGACTGGACTACGTGGCCAAAAGTATGTGGACGCTCAAAAATTACATCCATATGTTACTGATGAGTGTTAATTTGCTGCTTTATTAGTCTCCATGTCTTTGTAAAGGATTTCCACAAGACCCTGAAATCTGTAGGTACTGGCGTTCAGTGGTAAGGCAGGGGTCTCAATCTGCTTTTGAGTCTGCTAAAGGTGTTAAAGCATCCTCAGAGACGCAACCCACCCGGAACAGTCACTCTTCTCCACTCTCCCCTCCAGCAGACTCAGGACCATCCGCACGCGCACAAACATATTTCTTAAGCTTTAGCTCACATGAATATGCAATAGGCAGTGCAGTATATTTTCTCTATTCTATTTTTTTTTTTACTTTTTATGATGAGTATTATATATTATTCTGACTATTTTAAGGTTGTTTTAATACACAACAGAGACATCACATTATTTATTTCTACAAATGCTGCTATATGAATGTATTTTTGCCAAAACTCAGTTACGTTGTGTTGTTTCACCAGTGCAATGACACTAAAGTATCTTGAAATCTTGAAATGAGTTGGCATTAATTGGGACACAAAAAACATTGGCTCATACGCCTTAAGCAGCACGTTGTCAATTTGACTCCCAGCTCTTTCGCAGCACGTCTTCCCCTTACTCCTGTATGTGTCTCCTGGTTCTATCACATAAAGTCATAAAATGGCCAAAAAGGATTTAAAGACAAAGAAAAAAGATGAGGGTTACATTCAACAGAGTCAAGTTCCTCCATGCCACACGTTAGAAAACCTTTACTAAACCTTTATTTACACACCTGGCTCGGTGCATCGATATGACAAGACTTGGAACTTGGAAGAATATTATTGTCTGCAATATCATTATATATATATATATATATAAGTGGTTTACCAGTCTACATGAGAGTGTGGATAGGAGAAATGAAATGTTCTGGTTCTTGTTCTGCCCCTAAACAGATTGCTTACGTTGCCTGTTGTTGCCTCAGACTAAGTCATCGCCCATAACCCTGTCATTCACGTCAGCGATGCAATTTTCTCAGGCTGCACATAGTTTATTCCAACCGCCACACCAGATGTAAATGGAAAATCCTGTAAAACCCCACAACACTGAAGTGGACTAGACGTATGTATGTACGTTGAACTGCTCAGCCAAGAGCCCGTTTTCCATTGTCCACAGCAGGGAATCCATTTTTTTCGTACCTCACACCTCGTACCACAAAATTCCCCGGTCCTCCTCTTGTATAGTAAAAATATTTCACACTGTTAATTTGTGTTAAAGCTATAGGGTGTATTCCATGAGGACATTTAACCTACCTTGTATCTCTTTTTACAGCCCGGGACAGGGCAGGCAAAAGGCTTCTCATCTCCTCCGTTCATACACATGGAGCTGAGGATGGACTCTGAGCTGATGGCGCTCTCTGTGGTCCACGATTCATCACTGTCAGACTCCTCAAAGTCTACCTCCTCTTCATCACACTCACTACCTGTGGGAGGGCCAAAAACAGAAAAATGAAATTGTAGATGACTTGGGGGTATCAATACCGGACATGGGATCACAGACACTGGTCTGCAAGAAGCTCTGATTTACTCACTCTTTGTGACTCATCCGTGCCCTTTGAGCCTTCAGGCTGAGAAGTTCCGACCTTTCTCAGCGTGTTTTTGGGCAACGTTCCCACAATCTCTAATTCATGTGTTACAGTGCCCGCGTTTTTGTCAAGACTGAAACATGCCAATCGTGGGAAAGAATTTACTCATTTCATTGAGGTCTTGGGGTCGGGTCAATGAACTGCAATTGTTTTCTATCAATTAATCAACAATGTTATGCCAAAGTCCATACTTTACAAAACAAGGACATGAGCACATGGGAAAAAACATGTTATGTAATGTACACTGGAGTGAATTAGACAAACTAATTGGACTGTGAGAGCTGTCCCTGATTCTCTGTAGATGTTTTTCTCAAGCCCAGCATTCATCTGTGGTTTATGATAATATTCAACATTTTACTGTTAAA
>OMNW01024766.1:0-23503 GCA_900303245.1 Selene dorsalis
AACAGTGAAACCAATGTGATGTTTCTGTATCACTTCATTGTCATGGTCACTTGTTGTCCTTTGAGAAATCACAATTAGTAAACCTCTGTGATTCACCATGAAAATTCAGACTGACGCTGTGATACGTCTCAGCGAACAGATTTACATATCTCCCAGAAATTAAAACAGCACAACACAAATAGAAATTCAAGTCCTCTGACAAAGAAGACAACAACAGCGCTAGACCTCATTTCTCCCCCACATCTCATTTACCTGCTTTTATTGGCACAATGTGGTTTTATTAAGCTTGAGAACTTCCTTTTCATATACAGTATATTAAC
Organism: Selene dorsalis; assembly: GCA_900303245.1. Taxonomy (NCBI): domain Eukaryota; kingdom Metazoa; phylum Chordata; class Actinopteri; order Carangiformes; family Carangidae; genus Selene; species Selene dorsalis. The sequence goes on from OMNW01024766.1 coordinate 321, forward strand.
AATGTTATGCCAGGAAAGGCCAATGTAAAAAACAAATAAACAGAAAGCTCCATCTTATTAAAGGTAAAAATATATGTGTTGTAGTTTACCAACATTGTTTTTCTCTCCTGAACTTGAATTTTGTACATTTTAACAAATAATTCACCTTATGAACTATTTCTGTCTTTATTTTAACACAATGATCTGCATGTAAGAGAAAAATAATTCACTCTGAACAGGTTTAAAGGTCCCTAGTAGTATAAAGTAAGATGGTTTTTGATTATAAAGCAGGCTTAGGTTCTATATTAACACTATGAAAGTATCAAAGCCTCAGTCCAAACAGAAATGCACTCAAGTTAAATCTTAAACCCACGCATCACGATGTCTGTAACTTTGTGATGTCACAATAAAGCAGTCTTCAACCTCAGCCATACCCCAAACCCCACCTGATCCCACCATCCAACTCTTGCAGGATTTCTTTTTTTCTGAAATCTGCTTTCTACTCAGTCACTCAGAAAACATTCAGCCAATTGAGTGGCTCATGTTAGAGAAGAATTTCACTTCTCCGTGTAGTTTGTGTGGTTAAAGATCAATCCCTCTGTGTTTGAAAGTTGAGAATTAAATGATTTCATGTTAGATACACTGCGAGAGACTTAGAGAGTTATCTGCCCTGCACTCTCTACCAGGAACATGCCAAGGCCATGTTCATTTCCTCTGCACCGTAAATCTCACTTTCTGGTGGTTTCCAGACACAGCTGCAGAGACAGCTGATAATGGGCACCTTCACTGGATATCACTCAGGGTGAAAGGGGAGAACCCATTGTTGTTCTCCCATCACCTAGATAGTGTAAATCTTTATCTTGATGTTCATGCCCGGTAGCCGAGAGAATGGTAATACATCTCCCTTTGTAGGCTCTGTCCACCTTTCTAGTACAAGAATCTGTGATTTGCTGTTTGGCCCTCAGAATTGAGGTGGCATCACGCACTCAAGTTGTGTCGATGACTCTTCTGTTCTCCTTGATCAAGTACAAATAAACTTCAGTATAAGACATCCAGGACTCCCATGCTTCTTCTTCTTCTCGCATCACCACAGATTTTCTCCCTATCAGCTCAGAGCCTCCTATCCTCTGATTGGCTGACACTGACCTGTTGTTTGAGCTCCAGAGAAAAGCCTGAGTGACGACATGTCAAAACTACATTGAGATGGTTTTGGTTCTTAAACCACAAATATATCTTTTTATGTACCAACACTTAGAGCTACTCTTCTGGCATGTCACACAGCACGGCACAGAAATTTGAACATCAACAACTCCACCTCCCTCCAAAGTCCTACCCACCTCTTCCTCCTGCCTCTTCTCCACGTGCCCCCTATCTCCTTCTCTGCATGTGTAGGCAAGGCAATGGTAAACAGAAGAGGAAAGTGAGTGAAACGGGAATAAGACGCTTCTGATTCTGACTCTGATTCAGAGGTTACTGTACAACCAACACAGTCAAACGCAACAGCGAGGTTTTAAACCGTATAAACGGGGTCAGTCATCAGTGATAGGTTTTATAATAAAGTGTTAGTAACATTACTGGTACTGGAAACACAGGGGAAGAGAATGTTACAGAGTACAGTTCTCAACGAGTCAGGCCAGCCGGACCAACGTGACCGGATGCAGTGTTTTGGGGTGTAAATAAGTCCGGATCTTGTTCATTCGGACTTCAACACTCTGAGTTGAGTCGTGTCAGGTCCTGACTTCAACCGGGTCTGGACCGTTGAGAGCTCTATCACAGCCTACAGTAACCGTTAGCAACTGGATGCTTATTATCACAGCTCACGTCGGGCATGTGGAGGCTTACATCTGGCGTTCATGAACGTTTCATTACGCTCGGGGCTGTGCACTTTAAACATGCACTATATCAGACACATAAAACTCCGCGACCAGCTCGTGGTTACATATGTCGGTCTGTTTTTAAAAAACTGTTTATTTCTCAAAGCCCTCTTTCTTATGTGTGTTTTTAATAAAGTTTTTTTTAAAAAAGCGTTCTTCCTGGTCGGGATAGAGAGGAGTGCGCAAGCTGTTACTTAGGCATATTCAGGTCACTCGTCCACTTGTATCATTCGGACCGAATTATATGATTGTTCAGGCTTTTTTATCCCAGGTGGATTTCTCCTACATTTTAGTGTGACATCAGATTATTAATAGCATTTTAACTTAAACAAAGAAAAGTGTTTTCCCCGAAAGGTAAGAATTGCTTTAAGATAAAAGGAAAAGTCTAAAGTATGAACCCTTAAGCAACGCTTAGAGTGAGAGCACTCAACAAGGGAAGCAATTTCTTTTACAGTACATACACAATAAATGCAGGTTGAGAAAATGTATTTTACAAGAAAGGCTGTGATTTTCTCTTTCCACTCTTATCTCCCTCCACATTACAGGGTTGAATGGTACCCAGAAAATGTGGGATTGAATAATTCCTAGGCAAATGAGGTGATAGCTTCTCATTTCAACTCCGCTGAACAAGAAGGACATGAACCACAACACTAAGAAGAAACAGACTTTGGTTCTGGGATTCAAAATGGAAACAAAATGAAACTGTGAATGCAAGACAGCAAACTCTAAGAGGAAACAGTGGAAGTCGTATCCTCTCTCCAGAGTTACCATGCTGCTTATCATAGCCCATCATATGATGTCAGACTGGAGGGCAACTCAGTGTCTGTGCTCTCATGTGTGTATGTGAGTGCAGCTGCAAAACTGTGTTAAGTGAGGCAAACCCAGGTTGCGTGTGTGTGTGTGTGTGTCATAGAAAATAAGCACAATTTGTTGTCATTGCTCAAAGACACCAACGTGCATAGTGCACATGGCACAACAATAAGAACACAAGCAGGAATGAGCACACAATCAAAAGGAGTGCAGCTCCTCCCCGTGCACAGAAACACGTGAAATACAAAAGTACAGATGGAAGTCAGCTTAAATTTGTAACAGCAAAATGCAGATGTTCCTGCCAAGTCAACATTAAGTCAAAAGTCACTGGGGCTTGAAACAATCTATGTTTAATGTGGGAATAAGACAAATAGACCAAATACAAACACACACAACGGTGCCAGGAATGTAAATGCATTCAATTGTTTTAGGGAAGCTTTGTATTTGTGCATCCAAGGAAACTTTAAAAGTGCTGCAGTAATGATGAATGATGTATTGCTGAGTCTGGGTATCTGTCAGAATGATGGATGGAGTCACTCAGAGATCCACACTGTACATTAAAAGCAGGCAGAGAACATATTTCTGCCGTGGTTGAAGCCCACGGTTTCTACAGTGTTTCTGTGCTGGCAGCCAGTTTACACAAAACCCCTCTGAGTGGGTTTATGAATGTAATTCATAAAGCTTACATTCTTTGAAGATCAGATACATACTCAGGTACCTGTCTAAATCTGTCCTATATCATTGACAGTAGAAGTAGACAAGCTGCCATTTCTTGTAAAGAGGTTTCAAATTTTAAACCAATTTGAAATGTCCAGCATCTTCTGTAGACACTGTTCAAGGTTAAATAGAGTAACTGAATGACTTCCAAGTGTCATTATTTAATTAATCTGTATCTAACCTGATTTTAGTCCAGTTTAACCAGACAGCTCAAAATCTCTGTGTCTTTTAATTACCAAAACTGGAAATCCTCAAGCTTCAACGAAATCAAATTAGTTTCATTCCAAGTCATCACCACTCAATCCTCCTATTTTCACTGCACGTGGCCTGAAGATATCTGGACTCAAGAAGAACACCAATGTCTGCCTGCCATGAGCTGCTGGTCCTCTGCAGCTACCTGGATCACTACCTGTGTTTCTCTGCATCTGTGTTTCTCACACAAAATTACATGTTATAATATCAGCTGTTTCAGGTTTGTACTAACTGATGCGGAAACATGAGCTAACAATTAGTTATTGTCAGGGTGGGTCACAGCTTCCTGTGGGTAATGATACTTGAAAAACACAAGCCTCTATGTCCACACACACACACACATACACACACACAGGGCAATTGCTGCCTGAGATGAACCCAATATTTCGGAAACATCTCTTTTAACATCATTTCATTTTCTTTCACATGTTGTAATTCCCAACAGTTCTCAAACTACATTCATGTAGCCTTTCCCCATGGGGCCATTCATCCGTTAACACGCTGTGTCCTACCTGTCACTTTGAGTTGTGTTGTCCGCCGCACCAGTCTCGATCCATACTGTAACTCACAGGTGTAATTTCCCCCATCGTCCTCCTCCACCTCAGGTATCCAGATGTGTGTGGTGTTCACGCTGATGGAGCTTCTCCATTCAACCCGCTCACATTCCTGACAGGAGACACACACAGAATTGATTCAGCCACAACAGTCAACGGACAGAGGTATTAGGTGTGTATGTGTTGTGTGTGTGTGTGTGTGTGTGTGTGTGTGTGTGTGTGTCATACCTTATACCAGGTCATCTGTGGCTGTTTGTATGGAGCCATGTAGTCTTCTATATCAGGACAGGTGATCATTTTGCTGTGGGTGATCTCAGCTTTCTCCAAGTGGCGGATTTTGCTGCTGAAGCATTTCCCTTCATCACTCTCCTCCACGGTCATCGACATGGACACCTTCATGCAGTATGTTGAGTTCCTGAACACATCACAAACACACAATTGGGAAAACGTTATTTCAATCTCCTCAGTGGCAGAATTTAACACTTTTCAATATGTAGAGTTTCATGATAAATCTAACAACCCCAGCTGAATCTGGGAGGGTTTGTTTTGAGCGGATTTGTCTATCTGTCCATGACAAGGTTGAGTTGAGTGATTCATCCAATCATCCAACACTGGGACTCTGTGTGAAACTGTGTAAGAGCTGCTTTCATGGTCAAAGTATTGGGTAGACCGCTACTGGCTGCTGTTGTGGATATTTTGGTGAAATTATAGGCCCTCTGACATCTCTGCATTTCATTGATAACAATGAAGGAATTGGCATCCAGGAGAAATTATTGGTTGCACAACCTCTAATACACAAACAAAACACCTTCTATAAGAAGTTAGACTCAGTGAAGGCACAATGCAGAGGGAACGGCGCATTTTACCTACTGATTAATTCTTATTTTTTTTAAAGGAAATGAATTCATTAAACAAAATGCCATCAACTAAAGCACAGGAATTTTAAGTGAGGTGAATGTGTTGTGTTTGTACAGATACATAGTTGTTACACAGTTTTTATGCATACCTGTCTATACACCAGATACAATAAAGATGCAGCTCTTTCTTGGATCAGAGCTGAAGTAATTATCTATGTTGTTTGTGTTTATACTTTGTGGGAGGCTTGAGCTCGAGTCAGTGACATATCAACACAACATCCTGTTGTCGTGATGCTTCATGTGTGACAGTTTGTGCTCGAACCAAATTACCTGATGAAATAACAAGAATGAAGTTTAAAGTTTGTTATGATGTGTGTGATGCAATGTCTCCTCAAGGTGATTGTAATTGCTTGTGTAGGTCTTGTTGTGCGTGTTTTCCCCAAGTTCACCTCCAGACACAAAAGACCACATTGATCTTTTTCATTCACTCTCATCCATTCCATGCACACGCACACACTCACACATACATGCACGGACAAACGTGCACACACAGAGGACTCACCCATTGTCCCCTACCCACAACCTCTCATCTAAGTGGATCTAAACCACTTATCCCATCAATGCTGTGTGTGTGTGTGTATGCGCCTTCTAGGGGACACTAGGATTTTTTTTTTAAATCATTGACCTAACCAAGACCACTGAGCATTGAACTAGAGGCCTGGAAAGCCTTTTATCCATCCATCCCTCAGTTTCTCTCCTCTTCATCAATCCATCTGCAGCCTGCAGCCTCTTGTTTTCTCCTCCACTGATTCACTTACCTTCTCTCTCTCTGCCTCACTCTCATGCATGTCAACCCGAATTCCTCACATTCACTTAGACTTTTTAGTTCTACAGAGCGAGTGTTTATTTTATCATTGAAGACTATGACAAAAAAGTATTTGTTGATGTTCTTATGTTCGGTATAATAACTCAACTTAAATTAAAAAACAAAACAAAACAAAACAAACAAAAAAAAAAACTAAACTAAAACTACAGCAAAATGTATCATCATTTTCATCCACAAATAAAAACCAAACAATAAAGGTAAATTTGGCCAAAAATGTAAACCATGGTACTGAAATAAAATGTAAACACCAACGTCATTTATTTAGATATTTATAATGTCATTGCTGAGGCAGACCATTAAGGGTTGCAGAGAGATAAGTCAGCAGCTAGCATGTGTCGTATTTAGCAGTCGAAAAGCCAGATATGGTTCTCATGAGCTGTTGCAGAGCTAAAAGCAGTGTGAATATTTAACTTTAGCTACCCAGAGACATGACTCTAAATAAATGCTTTTGTTGCTTGGTGTTTGCTATATGTGTAAACAGGAATAAGCTGCTTGCTGCCACACAATCCATAATAGCCTACATTGCATTTTCTGGATTACATTGATGATATGTTAGTGCTGTGTTCACAGCTTATTCCTGCTGTCCTCAAGCGCCCTAAAAAAATCATTTCAGGTTGCACGTTATCTGAATGTTAAGCTGCTTATGTTAGGCTGAACCCAGAACATAAACATTGTTTTAATGACTCAGGACTTGACTCTAGATTCCATAGTCAAGATGTCAGACCTGCCCACCTCTTCTTGTGAATGTATATTATGTCGTGCACTGATGGGCGATTATGTATGACACATATGGATCATGAGTCACATATTTAACTTGCGTGTCCTATTGAGACCGGGGTTCAGCAATTCTAATTTAGAGAAATCTAGGTCCTCCCTCGCAAAAAGCTCTGATACCAAATCAATTTCAAAAGCGGTGAAGGATTTTACAATAAATGTTTTGTTATGTTGTTGCTTTGATGATATTGTTCTATACATTTATAACATACGCTGAACTGAGTTGAACTGAACCGGAGCAGCTTCATCTCGTCCCTTTCTCTACTGTGTCCTTTCGCATTTTTCTCTCTTTTTCATTGTGGAATCAGCCTCTGTCATGGTCTCTCTTCCCTCTGCCTGTCCAACCCAGAAACCAGATGCCAAACGGTAAATGGTAAAAACAACATCTATGTAAAGAAGATATGTATTATGCACATCTCACTACAAACATGACGACTCAATTACGCTACAATGCAAACGCTGTGTCAGAAGCATTTAGCGCACACCGAGCACCTCTTACGAATGCAAATCGTGACTGCGTGTGGGTGTATATTCATATCTGGCGCTGGGTGGAATACATTTAAATGCTTGGGTTGGTAAATTGCCCGTGAAGCAAAAGACACCAGAGTTTTAAATGGTTGACCTGCCTGTGTTGTGGTGCTGAGCGTTAATCAGGACAAAAAAAACACAGTCTTTGCACCTAAAATAATGTTCCCTTGATGTTGGAAATTAGATATAATTGTTTCCACTGCCAATTTCCTGCATATAAGAAAAATCCCAGGGCTGAAAATATTTGGTTGTGTTGAAAGAAGAACATAAAGAGACTGTAAATTAATATCCAACAGATTCCAGCTAACCTTAAGTTAATTATATACCACCCACTCCGTTGTGTTCATGGCCTTTGTTTGAGAAATTCTGGGAAATCACTAATTAAAGAGGAAGCAGATGGAGGAGTATGAAAGACAGAGGGTATATCAAAAAATAAAACTGCATTATTCCATTCCAAACATTTCCTGGATATGTGGAGCACCAAAGCAGCCTTGGTGTAATTTCAGTATATAAAGCGTATGAGGTATATGAACTTTCCTTTAATTAGTTTCTTCCATGAAGAACTTTGGAAATCAAAAAACGTTTGAAATAAATGCATCAGTTTCCATGCCAACAAATGTAGCTTCAGTTTTGCTCCTGGATTTCATGCTCAGCAGATGTTTGTAATAATAAAAGTAGCCTGTTATTTGTCACATAACAGTCATGACTGTCCTGAAAAGCACAAGCTTTCTCTTTAGTCACACACTGCTGTAAACTGCCGTTTTTAAAAATACTTACTGGAGCTATTTGCATGCTTTAGTATTGCTACATAGGATTAACATCACAGTTAGTGACCAGTGTTAATAAGAGCTTTACCCACTTACATGACAAGATGTTATGATACACCCTCTGCACAATACTACATCACAGGCCATCCAGGCCTGTGCGACCATGATATTTCAGTAGAAGAAGTAATTGCCCTAATACTTAGCCTGTATTTCTAATAGGGCTGTCATTGTTAACGCGTTAATCGCAATGCGATTAAAAAAAATAACGCATCCTGTCCCACACTCCAGTCCAGTAGGTGGTGGTAGAGCACCTTCACGTTGGTTGCCAACTGCCAATAAACTCCATAGAAGAAGAAGCACAATGTAAAATATCCATAGATCTGTTATTGTCATTTATTCCCAAGCTTGTGCTTCTCCTGTTCCTACACTAGGGAACTTGTTCTTCCTGTCACCAAACAGCGCTGCTCTCTCTGCCATCTCCACTCGGCCTGATGTCTGAATACCACTGGTATTCTAGATGTTGCTCATGCTTTCCATTCATATTGCTGTTATTTTGAGCAAAAAGGAAAAAAATGTGATTAATTACGATAAACTCAGGAAATTCTGAGATTAATTGTGATTAAAAATTTTAATCGTTTGACAGCCCTTATTTCTAATGGTAAGTAAATAGCTGTTGATGCTTGGCTATGTGGTCAGAGCAAAACTTCCAGTTCCCCAAGTTGAGGTCTAATGTCGGGTCATACAGCTATTCTTAAACTGGCTCATACTGAAAGCACTTGTGTCAAGATAACCAGTTACTAGCTTTACAGGTAGTCTTGTTGTATGTCAATGGTCAACGGTATAATTCTTGGCTAATATACAGCAAGCAAATAAGTATATTTTCCAAAAATATACATTTACAGAGTTGGTCTTTGTGGTGAACATTTTTTTTTCAAATTTCCATATACAAATGACACAAAATCTGCCTGAAAATAAAGGCTATTAATGGAGCATCTCATCCCTCAAGACAACTGCTAATGTGAATATCTGTCTAGAGGAAGGAGGAGGACATTTATGTAGTGCAGGGCTTTATTAAGCAGACAAGAAAATGGCTGCAAGACACAGAACAATGAGCGAAGATCTTGAATACTAAAAACAGAAATAATATAGTGCGATATATTACATTGCACACCATATGTACGGTTCATCTTGATCTTATTAGAGATGTTTTTGCATTTGCATTGCCTCGGGTTATTTCATTCTGGTGAGACTTGCACTATGCAGGCCAACAGTGAAGCATTAACGGCACTGGTGTTTATCAGGATCAATGGTGGGACACGTTTCCACGTTATTGGGAGTCTAATCTCTTTTCAACAACACTATTTTACACTATCTGTGGGAAAGAACGTGTGTAATTGAGAAATAAGCTCTGATAATAGGATTATTGCATCCACATGAAAAAAAAGGTCAGTGCCAGACTCTAAGGACAGAAATATTAAAGGGTCTGTTCTCTCAATCAGAAAACAAAAAGAGCAGCTGCTTGTTAGGATTTAAACTCTGGCTGCACAAGAGGTGACACCCTGAACAAACACTGCACACACACACAAGACTGACAAATCACCATATCTGCTGCTATTTAATTTTTTATATTATATTGTTTATCTTTTTTTTAAGTACTTTCTTTTTACTGTCATTTTGACGCTGTAATACAGCAAATTAGTCCACTGTGGGACTAACAAAGGATGATCTTATCCAATTCTATCTTATCTTACTGACAGGACTTGTTATCATTGTTTACATCCTGTCATGTTAAACTGTGCTTAAACCTTACTCTTCCTACAGAAATCATTTGACACTTACAGAAAAACACTCGTAAACTTTTTTGCTGCGCTGAAATTCACTCTATTATAAGTCACTATAAAGCTAATAGGTGGCTAGTTTAGCTTAGCACAGAGATTTGAAACAGGCAGAAACAACAATCTTGGCTCTGTCCACAGGAACCAACACCTCAAAAGCTCATGTGTTTGATTTGTTAGAGGTGCTGCTAAGCAGATTTTGCTGCCCTTGGCCAGCAGGCTACTTGTTTGTAACTTTATTTTTGGCATGCAGACAGGAGAGCGGTATTGATCTTCTCACGAAACTCTTGACAAGACTGGTAACTATGTGCTATTGCCCAAATATTAATAGCAACTTATTAAACTTAAAGTGTAAACTGTAAAGTAACTGAAAGAAATCATTACATGTACACATCATGTCTGTGGACACCTAAATAACTCAGAGCCGCTTGTTTGCTCATTATTTTGTTGTTGTAAAATGAGCTCTATACTGACAAATCCTGTCTCATAGTTCTCTTAATGTGTGTCCTTTGCTGCTCGTTGCAGGACTTTTCTAACAAATGTCCTGCACAAATAAGCTCTTGAGGGGTCTTAGCAATTTAATGGCATTAAAAAGTGTCCAGTGAAGCTGCATCCTCAAATGAATGAGGTGAGAAAAGAGATTTAAAAGGTGAAACAAAAGATTTGTGGCTACCATTCTGCGTCTAATGTGAGTGGCTGACATTCATAACCCTTTTGTTATCTGCAAGTTTCTACATAAACTCTCACACATGCACGGACACACACAGTCATTGACCGTTGCACGTAGCTTGTTATTTTGTAACATGCTGAAGAAAGGGTAGAGTCGGTCGCCTGTATTTGCATTTGAAGATAGCTATGAATAAAACATGAGATTTTACTCTTCCTGGTATGTGCATATGGGTGTGTTCATGACTCCTATGTGCATCTATCAAGGCACATGAGGGATGTATTGCCAGGCTGAAACAGATGGCAGGTGTGAGCAAAAACATCTTTCAATGCAACTAAAAACACAACTGACAAATCAACTGCAATGAAAACTAATTAAAATGACAAGCTGTAAACAAACAGAAAACCAAATTGAACTTGTTTACTACACCAGAGTCTACCTACTGGATTAGCTGTCCCACACTGTGGCCTTCTTCTCATAAGTTCATGTTGAAGTTGAAAGTGCCTGTTGAAGGCGGACTGGCACATAGACAACATATGTATTGAGGCTATAATGATTTTTTCATTGCTACTCTCTGATCCTAATTTGAAGGGATCTCTGTGCATCTGTTACATGGTCCACTATCATTTCCAAAGTGTCCTCAAGGAATGCACCACTCCTAAAACTCTGGGCATACTGCACTTTGGCTGACCGCTAGTGTTACACATTTGTGTATTATTTGTGTGTGTATGTGTGTTTGTGCTTGCCGCAGAGCGCTCTCCAAAAAACACAAATTCCAATTATCCAAGATGCAAAATGAGCGATAAATTAATCTCCAAATCAATTTATAATCCACCATATCCTCTCCGTCAATAAATCAAGCTCACCTTCCCTGCAATTACCCTCCTATGATCAGGGCAGGCTGCTGGAGGGTGCGTTGAATTATGGTGCTAATAGAGGGGGATGTATCCTGGCCAGCAGGCAGCGTGTTTATACCTGGATGGAGCTGCAGATTAATTTGACTATCAATCTAACTAACAGGCAGAAAGAGAGAGCGAGAGTGGACACCTGCGCCTGCTGAGACATTCACACAAGCACATACTCATTTCTGTACATGCAGGTATCCGAACAGCAGTGCGGAGCCCTCAGGGCCTCCTCTGCCTTCAGAGAAGGCCAAACAAATAAGCATTTTAAATGTTATATTTAATTGCTTTCATTTAATAATAATTCTCCTCCAGTTCTACCAATATGATTATAATCTTCTAATTCTAAGATGTTTACTTCGTAAATTAAAAGTTCCTTTCTGAAAACCATGAAAATAAAGTTATCCAGCAGGACTTTTCTTGATCTGCTGGCTGTGTCAGTCAGTGAAACTGTTATGTCTCACTCATTGGTTAGGACTTCTCAACAGGAACAGAAGGCCTGAAGTCCCTACAGTTGAATGGCTTTGATTAAACAGTGACAGGTGAATTAACCAGTCACTCTTCGATTTATAGTCGGTGGAACGAGCAATCACTAGCCAAGGTCTTCATGAAGGCTGAAGGCCATCTCCCCATCAAGCTTTTGCACAGGGTTTAAGCAAGTAAGTTAGCAACTTTAGTCAGTTAGATAGTAGTAATATCATGAATGGCAAAGTGGTAGGACAGTCTGCCATGGACCATGGACTGAAGGAAATATATGGAAATCAGACAATCAGACTTCACAACATCTGTGATGCTGGTAAATCTGTGTAAATTATGGTTTCTGTAAAATGAAGCAAACTGTTGAATTTTTGAGAATCTGTGGGATGACAACGTGCAGCATGTCAGTGTCGACAGAAATATATTTATGTTTTAAACTTGTCACCCACAACTGCAATTCGAGCAAAGAGCTGTTATTTAAACTTGTAAAATGAATCTGTTGTGTCTCAGCTTCTTGAGTTCAACCCTGAATGCAGCTCGCTCTCACTGAACGGTGTAGCTGTGGTGTTTTTAGTTTAATAGCAGCCGGTGACAGTGTTTGTGTTGTTGGAAAGACATCATCATCAAAAGAGGCAAAAATTAGCACGCTCACCTGGGAGTCATGTTTACATCAAAATCAGAGCTGCAGCCAATAAATACCCATGACAACTGAAAAGTCATGCTGATTGTAAACCTTCACATTGCCAACAGCCAAGGGGGGGGGTTACATTACATTAATAGTTTCTGACTGTACAGAAACATTTTCTACCAAATGACAGCAATGAACATGCTTTAATCAGTGAAATTTTAATTATATTAGAAATGAATTGAGGTTTTTCGGAAATGCATTTACTATTTTAAAGTCACAGTTACCAGAGACATGCATTCATTACAATGCATGAGGGTGTGACTGTGAGTCATTTTGCAGTGATTAAAAAAGTCCTTAGGTCCTTAGGTCTTTTTTGATTAAAAAAAATAAACTGCATTAAAATACGCTTGAACCTTATTAACAGATAATCGCACTCTTGATAATTAAATTTAATATAGATACACACATAAATCAAACTGCACACACTCTCTCAGACAGACACACTGGCCTCTGTCAACCCACTGACACATGAAAATTGTTCTGAGGCAACAACTGCCCGACTTGATGTTTCCTCCATGTTGTGCGGGTGTGTGCACTTTGCGTGTAGATACTGTATGTGCACATGTGTTTGTTGGACATTGTTGTGTATGTGATGTGTGTAAGAAAAGATATAATTTATGTTTTTTTTTCCAGTTTTGGCCAAGTGTCAGCACACTGTATACAGGGAAAAGCATGAGTGACTGTATGTTTCACTTGAGTGCTAATATTCCTTTATATGTAAGGTCAGCAACCTCAGCTTGTGTGGAAAAGATCAATACGTGTCACTACTGATAACCAACAACCTTACCTTTGTCTCATTGGACAGTTCATACCTGAACGATCATTTATCTACATTGACAGTACATGTGAGAGGAAATACACATTAAAGACATGTCGATCAGCTGGAACAAAAGGGGACATAATAGGACAGGTTTGGGCTTTGGCTTTTCATGGTTGATTTTTCAGAATAAAAACAGCTTGAACACCAAGACAAAAATTAAGCTGGTTAAATGATTCTTAACTAACTCAACCATACAGTGTACCATACGGACTATAACATTAATTAATGAATGAATGCACTGCAGCTCTAAGAGCAACTTCAGAGGGTATTCCTGAGAATGTGTCTTTTAGATGAATTCACCTCAGTCACCATGAGAGAAAACGAGCTCCATTGATCTCTGAGATATTGCACCATGTAAGCACAGTGTACATTAAAGCTTCCATATCATACTCCTTTTCCACAGGTTTACATAAGTGTCAGAGGTCCCAAAACATACCTTTGAAGTTTCTTGCAAAAAAATCAGCTTTAAATACAAATGAGTTGTGTCTGATAACACCCCAAAGGGGGCGTGGCTTGGGCTTTCCATGCTCCATCGTTTACTTGCCTACATAGATATGGCTGTTATTCGAAGAACTTCACTCCAACCATACACATTTGATCCAGAATCTGACCCAGAGGGATAGGCCCCTGAAGAATCTGTTGATGCATGTTGACAAAGTTACTCACATGTAGCTAAGTAGCTAATGCTAACTGTTACTTGGAGTCTTTTGATAAATAAGTGCTATTGTGAGTTGTGGAATGTAGTTATCTGTCACACCTCCTTCAGTGTACTTTAACAGTCTTTGGAAATGTTTGTTGTCTGAGGACTCCTGCAGGTGTTTAATGTTGAGACTAGTAAAATAATTTGATAGATGCAGAACAGAGTAATATTTTTAATTTGTTACTTTTTTTCCCTTTATCTAGCACTTTATGTTTGTATTATGAACTTACCCTGCTGTAATTCAGCATAAACATGTCTGTCAGCAACATTAATCTTTATATAAAGACGTGTGTGTGTGTGTGTGTGTGTGCGCACTGTGTTCTACACTACAATGATCTCAACCTTCACAACTGACATGTTGTAAATTTTAATGCGTTTAATATTTAGTCAAGTTAACCTCTTATCCACCTCAGCTCGTCCGATCCCTGTGAATTTCATAAGCTTTATATTTTGATGAATGTTATAACCTTACTCTGGTTTTTGGATAAGTACTCCTGTGGAAACTGTGCAACCCTGCCCACAGAAGCTGAGCATGTCTGCTGCTTGGAGATATCACAGGTAGTATTCCCAATAGATGGACTAATCACTAATTTGTTTTGATTATATGTGACATTTATAAGATACCAGGGCATTTACCATCTGTTATCCACAATAGGTTATAGCTAATGGAGGTCTAGGAAGACTAACATGTAAGACCATCCTGCATTGGATTAACTGAATCCAAACATGAAATTGTGAGACACACCATAAACTTGCAAGACTGAATGTCCTGTCCACTTGTTTTAGTTGGACCTTTGTCAGCTGGTGCTGGAGAAACCAGGTTGTCATTCCAGCCTATGTGGTCCTACACATTCATACAGAGTTTCTCTACACCAAAGGCCAGTATGTGGGGTTTAAACTGCCCCTTTACTGAACCAGGACACATAGCTGGCTATGACCTGCTGCCTGTCAGGTCACTCAAACTGTGCAGTGAGGTCCTCTGGGATGGGGATGGCCAAAACAGCTTCTGCATGTGGTGCTGGGTCAACAAAGACATTTTCAAATATGAGGTCCAACATGTCAGCAACATGTAAAATAACAAAGGTATTAGAGTTGATTTTAAATTAAGGTCATCTATAAGTTTAGGCTTTCTTAGAGCCTTTTGATACAATATGAGACAATACTGCAGGTGCAAGGCCTCCACCACATCAAATGTGTTTTCACTGTGGATACACTATTGTCAAACAAATAGGCATTAATTAAATTACCACAAATTACCTCACAGTGAATCTAGAGCCTTTCAGGCCCCCTGAGGATCTGGGATCCCAGGGTACTTTGAAAAAGTGGAAAATTGGAGCATGATTAATGTTTGGTATCAAATGGACAACCACCTATATTTATCTTGGGTTATGCATGAGGGAAGATGTGAGAAAAAAAAAACTAGCATCAGGGTTCAGCTTAGGTTACACAGCATTAAAGCAAAATTCATCTGTAAAGAATACAGCTTTTGGACTCACCTGGCCAAGGTGACACTACAGAGTGTGAGTGTGCATATGTGTGTGTATCATTTGCATGCAGTACTGAGTGGAGGACATTTGCCCCGAGGCTTGCGTTTAAAATGAAGTTGTGCAGACTCTTTGAATTTAAACCTGTGTCCTACACAAACAACTACAGTGTTAATTGTAGCTGTGTTAAAATGGAGGTAAAAGACCATTTTTACTATTCCCATAAATCAATAAGCAGATTGGCAACAGCTCTGCACAAACTGAAAAGAAAACAAAGACTTGTGCGGTTGATGGGTTTTAGCTCAGGTCTCCTGGAACCAAAGGTGCTGCTGGATTTTAATCATACTACTACTTCATTTATCAAACTACAGTGTTCCCTCTACCAAGTTCTTCAAGATGAAATGATTGACATAAGTGACAAGGTGCAATGTATACATGTAGCTCTGTGGGTAACAGGATCATTTTGATGGTGCTATTTGCTCACATAGGTAAAACAGCTTGCTGACCTCGGAGGCTCTTTGGCCATGTTACAACTGTTAGTGCCTCTGTGCTGAACAATATGGCACACTTAATGTTGACAATGTTGCAGGTGGCAACAGCTGATGCACCAAAATGTTTCCAGGAAAAGCATCACAACAGCATAATATTACATCTGATGTAATTTGTGTTGTATGATTCAGCTTCAATTTTGAGGGTTACCCTGCATACTGAGGCACAAAGTAAGAGTGTGGGAGGAATGCATCAGTGTATTTTAATCTCCTGACTTGAGCAAATCAATACCAACAAACTTTCCTCCACTCTATTTTTTTTTCACTCTTTCTTTCCTGATCATAGTGTAGAACGTTTCTAACAATTGTCCAGTACTGTCATTTTGTCTGAAAAAACATATTGACCATTCAGGCTCTTAGATGACCTTCTTTTTTTTCCTTTTTACCACTGCTCTATTCACAACAATGACCAATCCCTGGCTCCACAGACTGCTGCTGTTTCAAAAATCATGGCCAACATGCAGGCAGCAACAGTATTGTTTGTAGGCTCAACTCTTCACCAAGGAATTCATTGCCATAGTTACTTGCAACAGAAACAATGAATCATTAATCAACTGATTAAGAACAATTTCACAAAATATGATACAGCCAACAAATTAGTCACACAAGTAGCCTTCATATTAGGAATCCGTAGCAGAGGGTAAGGTCTCTGTAGAGGGATTACTGTTTGATCTACATCTCCCAGGCTGTTTAAGTCCTCGTTCAGTCACTGATCATCTCTCACCTCTTGTGCACAGAAAACCTCTGCAAATGGTTCTGGTATGTAACCTAAGTCCACTTTTCTTTTTATTTGTTAACCTTTTCATCTAGTATGTTTTAGAAATGAATGAGCTAAACCTACTGTCCTTATGAGGCAAGGAATCTACTTCACTTAAGTTCAGTAAAGCGATCCCTGCTCTGTCCTTGAAGCTCACTTGAAAACCATCCTCTTCTGAGGGAACATACTCACCAGATATGCACTTTCTATCTCTCTCTATGTCTTTATCAATAAACATGTTACCTTTGATGCATTTACAGAACCTGGCTCCTACATCCTTGTGTGTTGTGGGACTAATTTTTGAAGTCCTGGACTGTGAAATTCAGAAATAAAATGAGTGAATAAATATAAATGTAGATTACTACTGGGTCACAACCAGCATTATATTTATGAGGCAATAATTCTGGATGCCACTTCACAGAATGATCCATGTCTTCATGAAGGACACTTGGAGAAGGACTGTGGGTGTTTTGAGGATCAAATTACCACCTTGATTTTAAAAGAGGCATCTTTCTAAGCTAGGACCGCTCACACTCCCAGGTTGTTTGGTTTCCACACCTCCTCCTCTGCCCTCCTTTCTCCTCTGTCGCTGTTCTTTCCTCCATATCTCCACCAAGTCAGATCGCATTTCAGAATACCTTAAAAACCCCTTGAACATCAAAGTGTCAAAAGCAGGGCTTTCTTTTCTCTTTTCTCCTTTTTTCAAAAGACTGAGGGGCAGCAGGCACTGGCTCAAGTTGGCATACACTGGCACATGTTGGCCCACATTGGCAAGAGAGAGGTACCGACTCAATGGCTGCCAAGTCATAGAGGACTGCCAAAGAAACTTCAAATGATTGCTCTCTCTCTCTCTGCTTCCACTCTCTGTTTTACTCTCTTACTGCCATTGTCTGTTTCTCTTCCCCCCTCTCTCTCTCTCTCTCTCTCTCTCTCTCTCTCACTCTCCATCTCTTTGTCTCTTCCTCTTTCCGCTTGCTGTCTTTATCTCCTGCTCCCAGTCTGTTAATCTGATGAAGAGAAAGGTTAAACAGTTGGCTGGCATTAGAAAACACCCCTGTGACAACTATGTGTGCGTTTCTTGTGTGTGAGTGTCCACAGAGAGTAGATTTATCCTCTAATGCAAAGAGAGACAGGTGGTTCAGCTTACTCAAAATATCACAGGGGAATAGCCGAGAGAGAAAGGGAGGTATACACAGAAATAATGAGAAATGAGGATTCAATCTTTCATTTGACTTCATCAGCAACAGTAAATAGGTGACACTGCTTCGAGGAATTTGAGGTGGAATAATGATGCAGAAAAGTCAATCTGCAAACTGCAACTTATCTTCTATAGTCAAATGCCACATCATCCATAAAACCATCTATAAAGCACATGTTGTACTTAAAAAATAACTTGGTTGTTTGTCAGTAATTTTATTGAAATTATACATTATCCTTAACTGCATTATCTGATCTGTTGTGGTTTGGTTATGTTTAGGGAATTAAAACTACTTGGTGAAGAGTTTGATAAAGATTGTGGCCAGAGAGATCAACACTGACACAAGAAGGAGTCTGTGGTCTTCAATCTGACTTACAATTACTATAACCACTTATCCTAAACTCCTCTTCAAGGTTTTTACGCTGAGATATAACAATATTCATACCATACACCTTTTCTTCGGAAAAGCACAAGAACAAAAAGTTGCATGTTATGGAAACATCCTCTT
Source organism: Selene dorsalis (assembly GCA_900303245.1). Taxonomy (NCBI): domain Eukaryota; kingdom Metazoa; phylum Chordata; class Actinopteri; order Carangiformes; family Carangidae; genus Selene; species Selene dorsalis. Next base: position 18,903 of record OMNW01024766.1, read on the forward strand.
TTTGATAGTTCAAATCCCATTCATGTGGACCGGCCCCAGAATATAAGTCCAGATACAAGGCCTGGCAGGCTTCCTGGTAGAACCTCTCAATGTCAATCATTTGTTCAAAGAAGGAACCAGTACACACTTCTGGCGTGGATGTGGACAATTTTGTGGGGGATCACAAGGTTTGACTTTGACCATTGAAAAAATTCTGCACCACAGTTTCTTCCTGGACCATCAAAAGGTCCAACCCACACAGCACCAAGAACAATGGTACAACATTTAGTTCCCAACATGAGTAAGGTTCCTGAGCTCCTGGAAAAGTCCCTGCGCCAATTTAAAACATTTACATATGAGCAAACAATTGATGATGCTTGTTTTTCTGACAGCCTTGCCACCAACCCAGCCAACAATCCAGCCAGTCAAGCAGCCGGCCAGATAGTACACCTGCTTTATAAGCACAGCTGAGACGGCCAGCCAAACCAGTCAGCATAACAACCAATCAAACAGTTAACCATGTAGTCAAACTGCCAGAAAGCCATTCACCTCAGCACCCATTCCACCAACAAGCCAGCTAGTCAGTCTGTCTGCCATACTGCCAGCAAACCAACCAGCCGCTGACCCTGCAAAGCCAATCATCCCGCCAAGATGTTAGCAAATGTAACAACCACCCCCCCCAATCAGCTACGCAGCCAATCAATTCAGAGACCCACTATCTCTGAGGCAAGCCAGCTTTCCAGTCAGCCAGTCCCACACAGAAAACAAGTTATATCTCCATCTAATACAATGTTTTGAAGTGAAGGCAAAGCCAGAGGCATGAAATCTCTCATCTCACGCTACCTTGTTCACAATCTAACACTCATTATTTTGTTCTCTCAGAGTCCTTCTCTCTATCACTTTGTCCTCCGTCTTTCTCATTCTTTGTCCCCTTCTGTGCACGCATGTGTGTGAGTGTGTGTGCGTATGTGTGCAGTTCTATGTACTTTTTGATCCCTTTTCTGCCCAACTCTCACAGAAAGTTGCGTGTTGCAGGATAGAGATTTTGTGCAAACTCTTTCTTGCAGCGTTACAGCCTCAAAAGTAAACTGAAACCTCTCGCTGTGTGTATTTATTTCTTTCTAAGTGATATGTGTGTGGGGGTGTGTGCGTACTGGTGTCCTAATCATAGTGGGTGTATAGAGGGGTCTTATGCAGTCACAGCATGCCCTCTCTCCCTACTGAGGTCCTTATACCTGCAGAGAAGATGGATTTTTGCTTTTCTTTTCTCCACCACTCACTCCTTGCTCTCTCTCCACTGCCCCCCCCCCCTTTGTTTAGGTACAATGTACCTCCATTTTTCTCTCCATCTATTTACCCTTTATCCCGATCCCTCCACTTTAACTACTTTCTACTTGACTTACTCTTTACCCTCTCCTTTATTTTGCTCCCTCTTTCCCACCCACCTGCTCTCATTTCTTTCACCCTCTCCCTGTGTGCATCCCTCTTATTCTGTGCTTTGTGTCTCAGCAATGTTATTTTCCACTTGCAGTCTCCTGAGAAGGAATGTCACTCCACCTTTAATGCTTGTTCACCTCTGGTTTTATAATGGTCTCTCCAGGTTGTACTCCCTTCTCAGCTCGTACAAACCCACATATTACAATAGACACAGGGGATCTGCAGTGTTTTTGAAAAATCAGTGGGCAAATGGACTTCTGCATTCCATATGGAATGAAGCATGTTACTACGTCGGGGGTGGGGAGGGCAACAGTATGCCCTGGAGCCTGTTTATCTCACAATACATCATCACAACTACACAACCATATACCATCCAGAACAGTTTAATCAAATCCAGGACCATTTATTTTCAAAAGAAGACAAGCTGTTATTGGAGCCTCCTCCATTATGTGATCCTCTCTCATTCACTCCTATTAATTACTGACTACTATGAAATGCAGACACCACAACCCTGAATCAAAACTCATATTTAGAAGCTCATGCACACTTGTACACACTTGTGTATTATTGTTGTATGTATAGTGTTGCATATCTATATAACATTCATGTAAACAATTTGATCGATGGATGTGGAGCCCCCAGGAAAAATGCAAGCCTTGGAAGCATCACAGATGGGCGTTTTTATACAATGTGTGTGACTTGTAAATGCCCCACTTTGGCTTCTCCAAGTGAATGTATAAATATTAATAATAATGGGGTCAGAGGGGGTCAAACTGAAAGCAAGACACAGACAGCAGCAGTTTTCACCAGGAAACATCACAGAGTTGTTTGGACAAGTAGTGACAGCAGAAACAAAGCTGACATGACCTTTTAAACTTATAGTTGACGTGTTAGCAAACAATTGCTTATTTACACATCCACCATTTAATTGTGCTTCTGGCAAACCTCCCACATTCAGTCTTCTTTAAGCTTTGTTTTGGTCTCTACCACATCTGAGGGAAATGTTTCCTTTTTCGGTTGCTAAATATACCTCTGTTAGGCTTTCAGAGCCTTTTTGAAAACCCTCTCTGAAAATACCTGTCTGTTGTGGGCAAAGAGTAAACCAAAACAATAAAGGAGCGGGCCATACAGCTAGATAATGATCTACAACTCTGCACTCCCATAAAGCTGAGAGGAAATACTAATTTGGATGATATTAATACTAAGTTTATCACCAGGTTTGATCCTTTGACATTATCAATCCATCCTACTTTTTGAATAATAGAAATAGTTATTTCTGTGAGTCCACTTGCAACATTTTTTATTCACATATCTCTGTGTTTAAGAGGTGGAGCCATGTGGATAATTAGCTATATAGGAAGACGTTGCTCTCACTCTTAATTCTGCCAAGAAACCCCTAATTGGTTGATTGTTCCTCTAGTTGTCTGAAACCATCGTTCAAAACTCTGTCTAAAAGAAGGAAATCTATGAACAGCATCAAATGTATTGATGTCTTCAAACAGCTTTCACAGCAGCTTCCATTTGTCTTTTATTTAGTCCAAATTTCTTGGTTACATCAAAGTGAAGCCAGGATGTGTGAGTGCTTCAGGGGTTTGGTGGTGACCTCAGAGAGAGGACATATCATTTACCAGCAGCTACAAAACTTGGGTCGGACCCAGGGCATAGTGTATGAATCAAAGCCTGGGTCTTTTTGTAGATGTCACAAAAAGGTCCACTAATCGCTGAGCCTTGAGCCAAGTGTGTTCTGTCATGTATCTAAGAGTTCAACCTAGATTTTTCACACTAGAAACAAGATGGAAAAAAGTAATTCTAATGATAGTTATTTTTCCTGCATAGCAATAGCTCTTGTGTGAACTCATGAGAGGATCCTATCACATTTCTACAGGCAGGATTGTTTACATAACAGAAAAGAAATAAGACCCTGCTGTAAAAGGCTGACCCCACACTAACAACATTCAACATTCAGCCAGGACATTTTCCTCATTCCCCAAATGCCTTGTTTCTTGGACCAAGCTGAGGTCAAACACACAAAGATGCCTATAATAAATTGAACTAAGAATGAAGCCAGAGAGGGAAATGTGAGGAATATGTAGTAAACAGAAGTCAAAGGAAACTATAGAAGGCCTGGCTTTCCCATACACAAGCAATACATAATGCAAAGAATGAAAACCCACCATCAAAATACCATGATAACAGATAGAAAATAAGAACTTCACTTAAATTAGTGTTCAGGTGTACATTATGTAAAGTGGGACTACATCCCATGGACAAAGATCTACTGGCTCTGGCTTGATAACATGACACATGGGGTTCATGACATGGCAGCTACTGGTAATAATATTGTGAACCTAGACAACATGAAGTTAGCTCTAGCAGGTAGAAATTACCAGTCTGTATCAACAAACACATAAGTTAAGACACATAACACACTGTGGCAATCTGTATTCTCCCTGTGATGTTGAACATTTTTCCAATAACTTTGTGAATCAAGCATCTTAAAATAAAAACATCTCTTTCTGTTGATACAGATGAGGACAAAATTGTTTGTACCCTTCTGTTAAAGAAAGAAAAACCCACAATAGTCACTGAAATAACTTGAAACTAACAAAAGTAGAGGACCAAAGGACATTCTGTGGACAGATGAGACAAAACTATCAATGACTATCCAGACTGTCAATGCCTTCTGGATTGAAATGTGTTGCCCAGTGTAATGACAGGCAAAGCACACAGCTAAAAACACCAAGAATGGCAAAGAACAAAACACTGGACTATTCTGAAGTGGTCTTCTATGAGCCCTGATCTAAATCCTACTGAACATCTGTGGAAGGAGCTAAAACATGCAGTCTGGAGAAGGCACCCTTCAAACCTAAGACAGCTGGAGCAGTTTGCTCACAAGGAGTCAACAGGTGCAGAAGTCTCACTGAGAGTGACATAAATGGTCTGACTGCAGTGACTGCCTCAAAAGGTTGTGCAACAAAATATGAAGTTGAGATGAAGTTAAGGGTACCATCATTTTTGTCCAGGCCAGTTTCATTAGTTTGTTTTTTTAAAATAATTCTGTTGAACCACAATTCAAAATTTTCTGTCACCTTCAAGTTGTTTCAAAGAAACAAAAACCCACAATAGCGGGTTTTTGTTTCTTTAACACAAGGGTACCAACAACTTTGTCCATGTCTCTATATAAA
>OMNW01024766.1:55210-65927 GCA_900303245.1 Selene dorsalis
TAAGCTTGAGGCACATATTCTCATAAGAGGGAGACTGATTTAATTCATTGAGAATTTTGAAGAGAAGAGAAGAGAGGAGAGGAGAGGAGAGGAGAAGAGAAGAGAGGAGAGGAGAGGAGAAGAGAAGAGAAGAGAAGAGAAGAGAAGAGAGGAGAGGAGAGGAGAGGAGATGAGAAGAGAAGAGAGGAGAGGAGAAGAGAAGAGAAGAGAGGAGAGGAGAGGAGAAGAGAAGAGAAGAGAAGAGAAGAGAAGAGAAGAGAAGAGAAGAGAAGAGAAGAGAAGAGAAGAGAAGAGAAGAGAAGAGAAGGCTGAACCAGAGAAGACAGAACTTCCCTTTTACACTCTTAATACACACACACACCGCTGGTTTCTCTTTGATCAGGTACATAGGTCACCTGAGAATTTGTGTGCTCATGAAGGACTGCATGCTCATTGTGTCTGTGTTTGTATACGAGGCCAAAACTGATTTATTCAAAAGACTGGAGCCACAGAGAAACACAGATACGTCCCAGCATGATGTCAGATAACTGCTGCAGCAGTGATCAGCCTCCATAAGGAAAACCCTGTTGTACTAGAATACTGCTGATCTGATGAGAGAGCACAGAGAAGTGCCTGGCATGTTGAAAACGTCAGGCTTGTGTGTTCATCAAAGTGCTTGAAATGGAAAACAGTATGAGTTAGTGCCCCCACTTCTCACATCAGTGAAAAGGACGCCAGTCCCACAGTGAGTAAAAGAGATTTTTTTGCATTCAAATACACTGAAAAAAGAAAAATGACACATTTTGAGCAAAAAGGCCTCAGCATGACTCAGGGGGCAGATGCTGATGCCATGTGTCCAGCTGTCCCTCTGGGGGAAGTGTCTGCAGAGCCTTCATGACATCATTTGCTTGTCACTGAGTGTGAGGAGATTTCCACTGAAGCTGCCAGACAGGACGTTTTGGAAGCAAAAATACAACATTTACTTTCTCGCCAACATTAATGCTAAGTACTTCAACATTTTGGGTAATAGGTACGATACCACTCACATAAGACCACAGCCAGCAGCAGGTTTTCATTCATTACTGAGCCTCACAGGTGATGGTAGGTGGATATTCTTACCGTTGAACAAGTCCAGGTTTAAGTGTTTCCCCTGTTTGCAGGTTTTATACAGAGGTCAGAGTGGGCACTGATCTTCTCGTCTAACTCTGGGCAAGACAATGTGTAAGTGTGGAACTATTTCTTTCATCACGTCACAGTGGTGGTGAGTGGAGTGTTAGCCACTGCTTTTCTTTATGTTACATTGACAGACTCATCATTACGAGGAGTCAGGCTAATGTCTCCTTGCATAGGCTGCCCCTGATCTGGTATACTCTCAAACTCTCCTCTCTCCTCTGTATGAGTACAGCTCAGGTTATGTACTGTAGACGATGAGCTGATGTTAGAGGAAGGTAAGAAACTAAGAGAGGAAACTGAAGTGTCGCGTAGCTCACAACAGTAACGGCCCTCGTCAAACACTGGGGAATCACTGTCTAAATGTGTAAAGAGGTGCAGGATGAGACTTTTAATGTGCTAATGTACATTGTCTCAAATGTGACAAATAGACACTTAGCTGTGAAGCTAATGTGAAATGATATGGAGATAAATTTCAATTGATTGAAATTAGACTGTGTAATTAAATGTGGTTGAACAGTGAAGCAACACTGTGATGAAGAAGTCTCCAACCAGGAGTTTATTATGAATGGTTAGTTTGTTCTTCTCACAGGGCGTCACTCGCAGATTATTACAGTTTTCATTTTTTTCCTCTTCCTCTTGCTGTAAATCTCCTTTTGTCCAATAAAAGGTTGCAGCAGAGACACTATAGACACGACAACAAATCATTAAATTCTCTCCCTCTTTCACTTTTTCCCCCATCTCATCTTGTTTTCCTCTCATTTTCTCTAACTGGCATTGGCTCACTGTTGACATTATTGCCATCATTAATTGTAGACTTGTCTGTGATCATGTGTGTGTGTGTGTGCACACGCCTAAGTGCATCATTGTCCCTGCAGTCAGCTTGAATCACTGCAGGAAACCCAGTTACAGTGGCCAATTAGAGGCCACACACAGTTGTAAGGCACAGACCCCCCCCCCCAACACACACACATACACACACCTATTTGTCTAGTGGGCAAGAAAGCTAATGTCTGCTCAATATGTGACCATCAAAGCAACTTTTTTCATTCAATAATTTATCCGCACATCATTTAAAAATAAAGGAGCTCTTCTTTCCTTAGGCTGTGGTGTCTGTCTGTCTGTCTGTCTATCCGTGTTACTTTCTTCTCACTTGATTTTTCAGACTGCAAGGAGCCAATTACCATCTAGGGTTCCCTCCGAGCTCCCTCCTTCCGGTCTCCTGCTGGTTGGCTAAGAGCTGACCGATCAGAGGTCCCATGGGGGCAAAATGCTGACCTGAGGAAATGTCATCCTGCTGAGTGAAGACGCCTCTGTCATTTAATTTAAGATGAATATAGTCTACAGACCTTGTTCACATAGTGCAAAGCATTCTCAGACTCAGATATGCTATCATGGCTTTATATACACTGCTTTATAAAAAAAAATAGACTGCTACAAAGACACAATGTTTACCTCTGACAATGTGCAAGTGCTCCAGTCACTAAATCATTCAAGGGCGTGTAGAGAACTGAGGTGACACCATTCAACATGAAACAGCTAGCAATCTTTCTGCCACACAGCACCAACTTGATCAGCGATGTAATTTGCCATGAAGCTATTGTATTCCCTCGAGACATGACGCATTACCAAGCCATTGTATTCTTTTTGACAGTTGGGATAAACAGGGAAGATAAAGGTTTCTATTAAAGCTTCATTAAGCTTACTGTCAAAATAAAAAAGCTAATCTTAGACTTTAATGTTTCCCTTGGACAAGAACATATGAATCAATGATGATCATTTTGGTGGTTAAGTTTGAGTAAAATATAATATAATAATGTTGTGGTACATTGATTTAGAAGTCAGCCAGTAGGGCTTTAAGTACAATATAAAGATATCTCCTTAATAGCACTTTGTGTTTACTTTGTCGTAAATGTGCCATTGACAAACTGATTCTGCAGCATCATAAAACTACTTAGATTATCAAGACATGTTTGTAATTTTTATATCAAATTCTGGCAAATAACACCTGGTTCAAATTTGTGAGGATTTACTGTTTTATTCTAAACTGAACATATTTAGGTTTTAGACTGATGGACAGGGAATAATGGGGCCTGGGAGAGCTTAATGGTTCTAATTTAAAAGTGCAAGAGTTCAATAATTCTTTATTATCCCTGGAGGGGCAAATCCAGTGCAGCAGCCGCTTGCATGACATAAATTGTTAATAAAATTGTTATCAATGCAACATTTAAATGAGCTCTTTGTTTTGCGATTGTTTGCAACTTTAGCATTAACAGCTGTTTGCATACCACTTTTGCCAAAGCTTCAGCCAGTGGTGCACTAGCGTTTCAGGGCAGTCTGGAAGCTCCAGTGACTCAGAATGAGAAAACGACTAAGCTAAGCCATAGGAGGTAGGCATGAAGCAAAATAAAGAGTTAATGCTGGTGTTGTTGGAAAGTAGACAGCAGAACACTGGCTATGTGGCAAGAGCAAAACTCCCACAAGAGGCTCACAAAAACACATGCAACCAGAGCTCTGCTCCTGGCTTATGTGTTTAACTGTAACAGAAGACTGTGTGCAGCTTTCTGTGGCTGAAACCCTTTTTGTTTCCATGTACATTTCTTATATGCCAGACGGAAGCAAAACTGAGTGAAAACCCCAATCCGAGTTCATTTCAGAGTCATGCTACTGTAAAAAAAAAAGAAAAAAAAAGAAAAAAGGCACGTTTCCACTATAGCTGTATTTGTACGGTAAAGTACCTGGCATGTAGCCACAAAAATGTCTCTCTCAGTGTCCGTACCCTAAACCTCCTCTGTGCATCCGTGCACATTTATGTTATACCATACCAAGACATGACTAACCAAGTGGAAAGTTCCATTTGGACTCAATCCCGAGCCTGTTCTCTGTGAAGTCTGGGTCTTCCACAGCAGCTCCATGTTCATAAGCGTCTAACAGATATCATAACCGCAGAGACATGTTCGCACCCAGTGTCTCTAGCCAAACCCTGCAGTCCTCTGTAGCTCTGGGAGTGATCTGACTGGGTCTGAACACGGGGATGTTCACACGGATACCGAGGCCTGAGGCCAAACTGAGTGGGAGGCATCAAGAGTTGCTTCCTCCCAGCTGCACACAGAGGGCAACTTTGAAATACAAAACATCTTCTCCTGCACCTCGCTTACTCTTTCTGTCTCTGGCTTTCTTATACATCTCTTCTCCCTGTCTCGCTTTCTTAATCTGTACATCTGTACCTTGCCTGTGTTCCCTCTGTCTTTAAATACTCCTCCCTTTCTAAACTGCTGCAGAGACTTCCTCCCCGCAACCTGACGAAGACAAAGACGGTGGTTTGAAGTAGACAAAAAAGTTTCCATATATCCACCAGCAATGCTCTTTTTCCAGTTCGCAGTCTGCACTCTCACACAAAGACACACACAAGAATACAGACACACACCAGTTTTTTTAATAGTATGGTACCTCTCCATTTGTATTTTAGGAGGTAGACTGTGTGTTTATACAGCGGGGTATTTAAGGGAGATCCATTCTGGTGCTCCTTACATAATCTCAAAGAAACTTTCCCTGAGCATTTCCCATTTGTCTTTCAGAAAAATGCTACTTTTCATCTTCATGAGTTGAACTGGGGTTTGGCTGACTGAACCTTGGCTGCATTTACACTGGATTATATGTTTTTGGATTTTATGTGTGATCTTCCAGGAGCAGGGGCCTAATTTCCACTGGGAAAATTATAGTTTTAGTTTCATTTACTTACTTAAAGTCTCTCTAAACCTCTGACTGTCAAAGTGCCAAAATCTAAATGAGAAGAGAGAGGGGCTGATGAAAACTGTTGATAAGCTGATCTGAGCAGATTCCAAATAGTACTGTGTGTACACAGCAATTAGGATTTGCAGGCAGCAGCAAGTGATAGACTGATCTCCTCTACCTTCCTACCTTTGGAGATGGTGAGGACAAACACTAAGTTTTGTGTGCGTGGAAGTGGGGTCCAATCTGCCATCTCTTATATCTACCTGTGTAATATCTACCTATGTAACTAGGTAGAAGATACTTAAGACAGTTAAGATACCACTTCCTCTCCTCTGATTTGTTCTTTTCTCTGTACCTCCAGCTTCATGGAGTTACCATACAGAATTGCTCAAATAGCATAAGGCTGCAAATCCGACAAAATCAACAGAACATGCGGACAACGAAACCAAACCCATGCCCTGCTATATGCACTCACAGGGTTTAGGCCAGATAAAGCCAGGAGAAGCTTTGCATACGTGGTTTCTCCCTGACCGGCTTCCTCTAATGAGAACGACCCACTTCTAAATTCTGACAAAGACTTTCAAAGACATTCATCAAAAAGTGCCTCTGTGACTAAACCACATTCTTCTTTTCCTCTCGTGTCAATTACACAAGACAAACAGGGGAACAAAAGAGATTAATAGAAAGTCAGATAGATAAATTGATAGTGATGAGCCAGAGATCAGCATTCAGAGAAATTGGCAGGCAGGAGAGATTACAGAGGAGGAGGGCGATGCTACAATAGTATGGAATGATAGCCGCTAGTGTTGGGGGTGTTATAGCATGTGTGTGGGTGTGCGTGCATGCGTGCAGAGGTTACTTTAGGGCTGTGGACCGCATTGTGAAAGGGACGATTGGTGTTAAATTGGGGTGAAAAGAGGCTTAGGTAGAGATCGAGAGACTGAGTGAGGGAGAGAGAAAGCAAGGGAGAGATGGTCACCCTTCACTCCACACATGGATTAGAGGCTATAGAGACATTGACAGGCTCAAAACCTGGCTTACATTGCTAAAGCCCTGCAGACACACACACACACACACACACACACACACACACACACATACACACACAATACTCATTATGTGTCCATCCTAACAACTCTAGTATATTTAGCAGCAGGGGACCATGCTGGACTGTTTGCCTATCAAAATTTCTCAGTTTTGCTGAGATTTATGGGCTGGATTTTGAGGTCTCGACAGGCTGGGCACATTTTGAGACTATTCAGATGGGCAATATTCGCCGCATCTATGACAGCAATATCTTTCATAGTTCTGCCTTTTATTATCCACAGTGGCTTTGCATACATACAGAATCACTAATTCCCTCAAAATGAGAATCCCAAAGCAGCCGTTTTCCAACCAAAGCTGTGACTTTATGGCCTGTTGTACAAGTTTGTAGATTTGTCTGGTTTAAAGTAAATAAGGTGCAAACTTCTTTTAAAAGGTGAAGGCAGTGTGGTGTCTGTGTTTTACCTCATTTATTACAAATCACCTCAATTCACAGCTTCACATTTTGCAAGACTTTCTTGTATGTTTTATTGTCTATTTTATTTCTGATGCATGACCCACATCATCCATTCATGTTTGTTACATTATCAACCTCAACCACCACTGAAACATGCAAACCATAATGAAAGTGAAAACCAACAGGTCTTCCAAAGTTGTGTTATTATCTTTTTTATACATTAGTTTACAGACATCATATCACATTACGCTGAGATTTACTTATTCACCAGATGCTTTTATCCAAAGCATCTTACAAGTGAAGGACAACACTAAAGTGAACAAGGAGACCTTGGTGTACTAATACACTACTCAATATTTAGTAACTGCAAGAAGATCAGGTTAAGAGGAGCACCATAACTGTGTAGTTACTGCAAACCACAGTATCTGAATGAGGGTTTTGCACATGGTAATAGTTTCCACCACAGAGAGTGTGGACAGAGAGCTGGATGGCTGCAAATGCAGAACGAAATTTCATCCGATGAATTAATAGAGAGGGTAAATAAACATATTGTTGAGCTGCAGCTGAGAAAAATATGGGAGATAATCTGTGAGAAAATAAATGTGGTTGGTAAAACAAGAAGAGAACAGATGAAGTGAAGACAAGATAAGGAGATAGAAGGTGAAGAACAAAAGAAGATTTGGTTTATCATAAAACCTCAGCAAAAGGGGAAGAGATGGTCTGACCAGTGTTGAGCAGCAGGTGCAGCTCACTGTAGCTGAGCAGGTAACTGGGATACCTGCTGTGATTCACTGGGCTGGAGCTGCAGCTGGCAAAGAGCTCAGATGGGACACTCGGATCTAAACGCCCTGATCAGAGAGATCAGAGACGGGGTGAAGCCAGCAGTGACGTCTCTCAGTCCTGGTCCCAGAGCTGAGCAACCAGGTACAACCAGTTAAGACTTGCCTTTCAAACGTGCTAAATAAAGATGCATCTGTATCAGGTTTGGTAAATCACACCGCGTGTGCTAAATAAATCTATTTGCATCTACTCCTCCCAGTATTTTGCACATTCTGGCAGAAACGCCCATATTTGCATATTCACTAAGACATACGCGCTAAATGGATTGCGTGTGTTATTTTGCCTGTTCAGGAGACGCAATCCTCGGTTTGCGTGTGCAGTCAAGTTTGCATATGTTTTTACACACGCAGTCCTTTAGTAAAACAGTGGTGTTACATTTATGGAAGGGCTCCTTATCTTGGATTATATGTTGTAAAATGCACAACTATATTTATTTATACATGAGTATTAACCATATATAAAGCCAATTAGAGAGTGTCTGTTTTCCACCTATCAGTATAATACAGGAGCTATCCCTGTACTTGTGTCTAACCTACATTTACACTATAACATCAAAGCAGGTTACAGTCACAAAATGTTACAGGTGAAGAGCTGAGATAAATGTAGTAATAACTGCATTATAACACAAGTACCGATGGCTCAGACTCAGGGGCTGGAGCATCAAACTGTTGACGGGCGTTACGGTCGCTGCGATCCCATCACGAGATAGCTTCTGGTTACCTTGATCTTATCTCCGCTCTGCCTGGGAATAGTTTTTAGAATTTCTCTCAAAGTACAAGGGTTAGAAGTTAGTTAATCTTGCCATTGATTTGTTTTGCAGAGAGAGGATTAAAAGTCAATTTATTCCTTTTCAAACAGACAGAGAGAGCGACAGAGGCAAACAGAGGAAAAGAGGGAGAAAGAGTTTTCTCTCCAAATGAGTTTAGTTTAATTAACATTGTCATTGTTTGAATGGAGAAGACAATCTCTAAAGAATTACAAGATAATGTGCCAGTGATATTTATCTCTTAAGCTAACCCTAGGCCATTTCTAATGAAATTTTTTTTACTGATGTTGATTTATTGCGACAGCCATTTTATTGATTTCAGCAGCAGCTGGCTGAATAGATTTCATGACTGTGTGAGTACTGATGTCAGGCTCTCAATATAGCCTATTACTGCGCTCCTAATCATGGACTCAATTACTTTCATTTGTTATCCATAAATACAGAATTATACGATGGTATTTTTGTCATTAAGCATCTAAACATGGAGCTCATGCACGAGTTCAGTGCCATCTACTTCGCTGGTTCAATCTCATCCTTCCTAGATGTCCAACACTACCCCCGTCACCACAGCTGCTGTACTGTACATCAGTGCTATCCCCCTCTTACAGTGATCACACTCCATGACCTCTGTGTCTGCAAATAGGCCGATGCCAAAGCATTGGAAATTTCTATTAGACAGAATATACGTAGGGCAGGCTGCGTTTAGCCTGTGAGGCATGACCCTGGCCTGCCTATTTTCCTTCCTTTTCCCTCTACAGAGTGAGCACAGCATCACAGAAAACATTCATAACACTTCTCCAGCTCTTTACAACAACAGCAAGTACACAGCCGTCACATAGCAGACAGTCACACTTTACTTTTCTAAGGACTGGACAACAAAAAAAAACTGCACAGCGACAATGACAATGACTTCACAATGACTTCTCAAGGTTCATCAGCCAGCTGAGCCCCCTGCTGTGTGGGTTTGATTGGATTGTACCTATCTGAGCCCACTGATGGCTCTGTGAACATACTGCAGTCATCAGTGACATTGAAGTGGTTATCAACCATGTTAATAAAGGATTCTCATCCATCAATGCTTTTTTCCTTAGGAATGTGAGCTCTTAAACACACTGGTGTTCTGGATGCAGCCGGATGATCCAGTACAGATCCACTAAATCAGTCTCACAGCATTTAAGGCTCTGATCTCTTGTCTTATTAATAATCCAGTCATTTCTAAAGTCTTTAACGGAACTGAGAAAATGTTATCTTGGAGTTCTTGACGTTTGTGATGTGATGGTTGGCATCCAGTGCTGCATTTCACACTGTTTTTCTCATCCTGCACTAACATCTCATCTTTGTGTCAGTGTCAAGTGTCTCCTTCCATTTCTGTCTCCAGTCTATTACTCTGTGTTCTTCATTTGATTTTCACTTACACATGGATCATTTTTGCCTTGATTACATTTCAGTCTTGGTTTTCTCACATGTTTTTCCTGTTGATCTTCGATATTCTACAGAGCCTGTAGAAATCCAACAGCTCGCCATTGTGCATAATCTATAATCATTTCTATTATCCAGCATCCCTGTTTCTTTTGTACACTCATGCCTTAGTATCTTAAGCTCAGGCCTCAAACAAGCAATTCCTTTAAAAAAAAAAAAAAAAAAAAATCATAATCACATGCTCTCATTCTATGGCTGCATCTTTGTTCAGGAAAACAAATTACTTCTTCAAAAACACGATATCTTAGAAATATTCAGGTCAGTCTCTAGGAGTGGTGCTGTTACCACAGCTGCCATGAGAACCAATCTCTTCCAGGTCATTTCAACACATGCTGTGCTGGTCCTCTGCTGCTGCTAAATGTGGCATAAGGCTCTGTAGTCCAGTCTGCAGAGACACCTTTAACGCCTCCAGGCCTGCACGTGTCAGAGGGCGACGTCGCTAAATGAATCACCTGATCTCAGCTAAGTGTTTGATTTCACGAGCATGTTGATGCAACAAATACTGCAACCTGACGGTCCCCAGCCTTGACCAATCGCACGCTAGCAAGCTAACATGCTAACTAGCTGAACACATGCCAGTGCTAGTCAGTCACAACAGCTCCAGATGTTGCTTTTATTTATTCTTTTTCGAGCTCAAAAGAAATGCATTTGTATTCATCAAACACTTTCTGTCACGTTTGTAGCAAACACAGCAGGGAGCCAACATTTCCTGAAGCACTGATGATGAGTTTATATTTCTGTCACATTATCTCCTGTGCCTGGAGTTGGAAAGAAATTTTAAACCTTGCTCATAATTATTCCCCCAAAACTTTATGCATAAATAAATTCAAGGAAATGAATTTGAAAAAAATAAAAAATAAAAAATGCTGTAACAACTGAATACAAATGATGTGAGAAAATTAGGGGACAGTCATGAAATGTCACTATGCGAAACCACAGCAGGGAGATATTAACATTCAGACCTATGACATTTTAATGGAGTGGACAGGGGGAGATAATTTGGGACGGACCATATTGTTGTTCATTACCGGGCCTCCCTGTGTGAGGCACATGAACATACAAGCACGTACAATGACAAGCAGGTGTGTGTGTATGTGTGTGTGTGTGTGTGTGACAGATAGATGTGAGTGCAGAGGTCTTAGTGTATTGGCCCAGACTCCATTAAACACCTGTTGGCTGGGCTAATGTGTACGGCCCCGTGTCCTCATGCTGCTGCAGCATACATGCTGAAACCCTCCATGAGTTTC